>VMDO01000038.1:0-127052 GCA_007922755.1 Pedetes capensis
GGGCACTCGGAGGCCAAGGACCCAGATCCCCATCTGGGTCTGCTCTGACTCATATGACCACAGACAGATTTGATTGTTTTCTTATTTAGAGTCATTAATTAACTCTCTTCAGCAGCTGAACAGCATGTAATAAGAGGCCATTTGTGGGGGTCTCTAGGCAGCCCTGCCTTGAGCTGAGCAACTTCTCCTTTGCTAACAGGATCAGGAAATAGTTTTTAGTCCTGGCTCTCACCCTTCAGAAAGCTTATATTATTACGTTTCCATCCAATATAGAAAGGAAACAAAAATACAACTAATTGCTAAGGTGTTACAGTTATTCTGGCAATAACTGGGAGGCCCTGGGTGGCCCTTAAAGGAAGACTGAGTTTACATTTACATTCATTCACCAATTAGTTCTTATGCCTGCAATGTGTGAGGCTCAGAGACGGGCATAGGGAATACAAACCCAACTTAGCCCCAGCATATAGAATACTAAATGGAAGAAGGAAACAAATGCAAAAACCCTGAAAAGGGTTTGTGCTGTAAGCAGAAGGAGTTTTTTAGAAATAGAAAGAACCAGACGGATACAGTGGCACATGCCTCTAATCCTAGTGACTCAGGAAGCAGAGGCAAAAGGATCCAAAGTTCAAGGTCAGAGGCAGCCTGAGTAACTTAGAACCTATCTCAAGATAAAAAATTAAAAATGGGTTGGGGTACAGCCCAATGGTAGAGCCCTTGCAAATTATGCTCAAAGTCCTGAGTTCAACTTCCTAGTATTGAAAAAAAAAAAGGAAAGAACATTAATAATCATAAACCGACATCTATTTTTATCACGAAGAAAGAAGAAAGTTGCCCTGGCCACATACCCAGTTAGTAGGAAAGCTGGAGCTTAAAACTTGTATTTTGTAACACCTAACACATGTGCCCTGTGGCATCCGATCTCGTCAGATCTCGGAAGCTAAGCAGAGTTGGGCCTGGTTAGTACCTGGATGGGAGACCGCCTGGGAACACCAGAAGCTGTAGGCTTGGGAGAAGGACCTGGCAACCCCCTCCCAAAAATCAATCTGCCATTGAAAACCTTATGCACAGCAGACAAGCACTGACAATAGTGTTTCCCCTGTTGTACAGAAGGTCGCTATGAGTCAGATACCAACTCGACGGCACCTAACAACAACAACAACAACAACACATGTGGGTTTTTTGTTTGTTTCTTTGATACAGGGTCTCACTATGTAGTCTAGGCTTGCCTTGAACTCATGATCCTCCGGTCTCAGTCTCCTAAGTGCTAGGATTATAGGTGTGTACCACAATGCTTGGCTCTGCACATTATTTCCATTGTCCTAAACTGCTGATCTGTTCATCAAATTATCCAAAGGACACATTTCCATTAGCATAGCCTTCTTTGATCCAATTCTATTCTAAAGCAAAATCCAAATTTGAAGTTGAAATAGAAACAAATGATAAAATAGGAAAAGTAGAAACTCCATCTATATCTCTCTTGTCCAACATGGTAGCCATTAGTTGGCTATTTAGCACTTGAAATGTGACCATTTCAATATTTTGGATATTTTGGATATTTTCACACCAAATATCCAATATTTTGGATATATTGAGTTAAATATATTGAATATATTGGATATATTTTGGATATATTAAGTTAAATAAAATGTATGGTTAAAATTAATTTCACTTGGCTTTTTAAGTTTTAAAAATGTAGCTTTTAGAAAATTTATATGTGAGAGTTGGGAGTGTGGCTTAGTGGTGGAGTGCTTGCCTAGCATGGTTTAGGCCCTAGGTTCAATCCCCTATACTGTTAAAAAAAAAAAATATATATATATATATATATATATGAATAGAATTATATATGTGACTTGTATTTATAACCACATTATATTTCTACTGGACAGTGCAATTCTATAGTGTCTCCATTTGGGAGGAAGTTTTCTGTATAAACTGGGGCTTTTAGCATAGTAAATTCCATAATCAGCCTCAGATTGAATCCTGGATCTACTATTTGGGCTGTGTGACCTTAAACTTCTGTTTCCTCATTTGTAAATGAGGATAATTTCAGCCTGCCTCCTAGATTGTGAGTTAAATTACTTAGAACCATAACTGGTTCACAGTTAATGTTTACTGAATATTAACTATTGTTAATAAAGAAGTCTTATAGAATCTTAAAGGACAGGAGCCGCAGGAAGGAGAACAAGCCGGCAATTTTCAGATAAATCAAGCAAAAGATTAATTACTAGTTAAAACACAATTGAAAACACTTGCCAAGTATGAGTTACCATGATGTGGTCCCTGTTTTCTGGCAGATAATGATGCTGAGGAAAGATTTCAAGCCATTTACATAGGCATACAATGAATAAACAAATTAGCTAACTGCATTATGCACAGGTCTTGACTTCTGCTAATGAGTTGAGGAAGAGGATGATTACAGGATACTTGGACCAGATGACTCAAGAGCTCTACATCCCCTGGACTCCAGGGTTCCTCAGGGGAATGAGAGCCTTGTGCACTGGGGGGATATTCCTGGGCAGGAATCAAATATACTCAAGGTCAAAGGCAGTCTGCCACCCCCTTAGCCTTGATCAAGACAGTCTTAGTTTCCTCTTTAAAATGGAGATAGTATCAACTTGTCTTGAAGGTTGTGGTGAGGAGAAAATTAAATAATGCAAATAAAACATTTGGCACATAGTAGACCCTCAACAAACAGTAGCTATTTCTAAATGAGAATTCATATGTTTCTTAATAGACAATCCTCTGTTCTTAGTAGAGAATTTTCTGTTCAGAATCCAGAACCTTTTCAAAAGTTCCACTTCCCATCCTCAATCAGGCCCTGAGAGGTTAAAAGGACAGTTTCACCTAAAAGGACAGTTTCACCTTAAATGTTTCTACACTAAGAGGTAGGGTCTCGTTAGCTTTGAGCATCCTCTACACAATTTTTCATATCCTTCTCTGTCCAATGAACACATATGAGGTTCTTCCTCTGGACTGCTAGAGCAAGTTGCAAAGTGGGCATTGTTCTCCATCACGTTTACCCTGAAGTTCTAACATTCTGACATTGATGTTTACAACACGTTACATGCAGTTTTGCTTTAAAAAGAAGGGATGGAAATCTAGAAAATAGAGCTCCCGTATCATGTCCTTTTGCCTCATAGGACAGGCCATGAGTTCATTCACTGCTATTTGTTGCTGTCTTTAACTATCTCTTCTTCTTCCAAAAGTTCACCTTTTAAGTCAAATAAATATATGTTAAGCTCAATGAAAACTCAAGCTAACAGAATGTATTGTACTATAGAGAAAACACTCATATTACTGCCATTGGAGGTGTAGGAAACTCTTTTAGCAGGAGACAAATACAGTCATATTTCATGGGTTAAAGGTAGTAGATAGATTCAGGTGCAAGAGCCTAGAGGAAGGCTCACCCCCAATTTCAAGGCCCCTGCCCTCCAGGAATCAAGTGCCAGTGCTAAGTTCTTTGGAAACAATCTGATCTTGATATGCTTGATTTGCCAATCATTCACTCTTGTTTACTCAACAATTGCTGAATGGTGTATAGCTGGGGTAGGAGTACTTTGAGAATCCTTGCCCAGGGGAAGAGGCCATGGTCTGGTTGGGGAAAGGAGAGGTGCCCACAGGCAGAGTGAGCCAAAGAACAAAGGCTAAAGTAACCATTAGAGGCCAGGTTAAAAATGGGTTGGCTGTGGTAGTGAGAAAAACTGCAGATTCCAATCAGACAGACCTGAGTCTGAATTTCATTTTCACTACAAATTGTGTGGCGTTAGACAGGTCCTTTATCCTTTCTGAGCCTCATTTTCCTTGTCTGGTGCAATAAAACCAGCTCTTCATGGGCAGTCATGGCAATTACATGGCAACATATAAGGAAATGCTTTGGGATAATACTATGCCTCTCTCAGTGAGTACCCACAGTGGCTCAAGCACCATGCTCAGCACTTTCTATGCAGAAAAGACAACCATTATTACTCATATTTAATAGCTGAGGAAAGCAATGTTCAAGGACTTTAAATAACTTACTCAAGCTCACACAGATACTAATAGGGGAGATCAAGACCCCAACCCAGGAAATCTGACTGCAGAACCTGTTCTTAACCACTGTGATCACTGCCTCTCTGCTTCAAGGCCATCAGGAACCCATAATGGCATCAAGGAAGGTATGGCAGCAGCCAACGGCAGCAGCAGGCCCTGTGGAAGACTAAGTCTTGCCATAGTGGACCAGGAACAGAGAGAGAGTTGAGTCCGGGGGTGACAAGGAACCTTCAAAGGCTCATCCCCAGGGAACAACTTCGATGAAAGCCTGGCCTCTCAAAGTTCTACAAACTCCCAGAGCAGTGCCATCACCTGGGGACCAAACGATATGACCTTTGCTGTTGTTGCTAGGTGCCATCGAGTCCATGTCTGACTCATAGTGATCCTATGTACAACAGGAGAAACAGTATTGTCAGTGCTTCTCTGCTATTCATAGGGTTTTCAATGGCTGATTGTTTTGGGGAGTGGGTTGCCGAGTACTTCTCCTAAGCCTACAGCACCTGATGTTCCCAGGCAGTCTCCCATCCAAGTACTAACCAGGCCTGACCCTGCTTAGCTTCCAAGATCTGATGGGATCAAATGCCACAGTGGTATGGTTGCAGGCAATATGAACTTTAGGGGATAATTTAATCCAAATCATAATAGGTGTGTTCTGGAGGCACTGAAATGGAGAGGAATTTCTGTAGGAATTAGATGTTTGGAAAGCCTTAAACATGTAATGAGAACCAAACACATTCATAGGCAAAGAAAGAGAGGTGAAATCTGAAGCCACCAGCTTGGGACACCCCGCTGGATGTGGGTGTTCTGTGGCAGGGCTGAGCAGGCTCACCAAGCGTGCCCAAAGCCAGAGCTTGTGGAGGGCAGGGCCAGATAGTGCCATGGTCCAGCATTCCTACCAGTGCTCTTCACTTTTCAAAGAATTTACACGGCCTTGGCTCTCATTTGGTCTTCACAAAAGCCCTGCTTGGGAGAAGGGTGAGCTATCTGCAGTCAGGCCCACTGCCTGTGTTGAGTGGCAGGCAGCAGAGGCTGCGCAGAAACAGAGGCCAAGAGTGGCTACAGGCTCAAAGCTGAAGAGAGAGACCTTCCCTGGAAGGGACAAGGCAGAAGGTTTGCTTCTTGGGCTGAAGCCTTTTGCCTGTGTTCCAGAAGGCAGGAAGTATTGCCATTTGGTTCATGATTCCCCAATGGCACCCCCAAATGGCTGCCTCCCAGGGTGACAGCTGTCAGGGCCTAAGTCAAGGTCATTGCAGATCCCACAGCCCACACCCTCCTATGCAGATAACTTGTTTCCCAAAAGGAGATTTTTCTGGACTTGCCATCTTGAATTCATTTTGCTTATTTTCCTTTAGGTAACAGGGGCTAGGAACCAAACCCGGCCTCCTTAGGCTAGTTAGAAGGAAAATCTATCTTTTCTAATGGCTGCAGTCCCATCTGCACCAGATTTCTCTCCATGGCTACGCTTCTAATAACAATGGAAAACAAAGGCAGGAAGGGAGAGGGGCACGGATACGGATGCGGCAGTTCTTCCAAGAGGCACCTGCAGTTCTGTGGAGGATGCAAGGCAGCGGGGGAGGGGGGTAACTTTCATAGCTATGAGAGAGTCCCTTGATGAGAAAAAGAGGGGTTTGATGTGCAAGATGATAGAAGATGAAAGAGATCACGGAGCCTCACTGTGTTTGCTTTGAAAAGTCATGCTAGGATTCCAGACACCCTCCACAATTCTGGGAGGCTAAATACAGGGGTGGGCAAGGCCACAGAGATTTTGCCAAGTTGTCCAGTGATACATCACTAGTGTTTCTGAATGTATCATTAAGAAGTGACAAACACTGAGTAATGGAATGTTAAGGGCTTATCAGGCTTTTGACTCCAGTCACAATTAATGTAAGTCTACACACACTGATGGTCACAGAGTAGCATGGTGACTTCTGAAGAACAAAATTGAGTTAGGAAATCAGAAGAATAATAAAGGCATGGATGTTTGGATTCAGAAAGTAGGACTGGGTGGTCACTTCAGGGCAGCTTCATCAGGCCTTTTTGCCGGATCATTCTGAACCCAAGGCTCTAACATTCCAATTCTTAGCAGTAGATTCTATGACCCACCCCCAACACAAGGCCTGGCACATAGCAGTTACTCAACAAGTCTCCACAGTTTGCTCACAAACCTGGCTCCTGTTCTGTGATAAGATCGGTGCCAGGCACTGGAGAGACAGGAGTGAAAGAGACACAATTCATCTCGTCAGGAAGATAGCCAATTCTAAAACAGAACACGGAGTGCAGTGTAGGAAATGTGCAAAGGAACATGGCCACCTCATGACATTCCCTTCTAGGTGCTTCCTCACATGTCTGGAATAAGGTAGCCCAACAGATGCGGAAAATTAGGATCTGATAAACACTACCAACCGTATCTCACATCAGGCATGGGCCGCCCCAGTAGTCGTGCCCACAGTAGCATCATAAAGGTAAAAGAGGTAAAGGCTGGTGTCCTTCAGAAACTCCTTGCACACATTCAATGAAAATGTTTTCCTTTAAGAGACAGGCTCTTAGCTAGGTGTGGTGGCACATGCCTGTAACGCCAGGACTTGAGAGGCTGAGGCAGGGGGATCATGGGTCCAAGGCCAGCATGGGCTACATAGCGATGTTCTGTCTCTAAAAAAAAATTTAAATATATAACATATAATACACACACACACACACACACACACACACACACACACACACACACAAACATGTTGTTGTTGTTGTTAGGTGCCATCAAGTTGGATCCAATTCATAATGATCCTGAATACAAAAGAACAAAACACTCCTCAACATTGTGCCATGCCCTGCACTATTCAGTGCTTCTCTGCTATTTATAAGGTTTTCAATGGCGGATTGTTTCAGCATTGTTTCAGGAGTGGACTGCTAAGTCCTTGTCCCATTTTTGTGGTGCTAGTGATCAAACCCAGGGGCTCAGAGCACACAGAGCAGCACTCTACTAACTGAGCTAAATCCCAGCCTCATATATGGTCAGTAGAGCGCTGCTCTACAGTCTGTGAGGTCCCAAGTTTGATTCCCAGCACTGCAAAACTGGAAGAAGGATGTGGCTATCCACTCCCAAGGCAATCCTGAAATAGCCAGCCACTGAAAACCCTCTTAGGGTCGCTATGAGTTGGACACAATTCAACAGCACCTAACACCAGCAGCAACAAGATTTTATATATATATATATATACATATATATATGTATACATGTATATATGTATATATATACACATATATATATATACACACATGTGTGTATATATCCTGATGGCTCACGCCTGTAATCCCAGCATGCAGGAAACAGAGGCAGGAGGACTGATGCAAGTTTGAGGCCAACCTGGTCTACCTAGCAAGTTCCAGGCCAGCCTGGGCTACACAGTGAGACCCTGGCTCAAAAGAAAAAAAATAAATAAATAAGTAAGTAAGTAAATAAATAAATAAATAAATAACAGATCAGCTGTTTAAGGCCCTTTGCCTGCAATTAGAGCATTCACCCCCAGGGGCAGCACAAAGCAGAGTGAGCTAAGCAGCCTCGCTTCCCACCATCATGGTA
The DNA here is from genome assembly GCA_007922755.1 of Pedetes capensis. Classification (NCBI taxonomy): domain Eukaryota; kingdom Metazoa; phylum Chordata; class Mammalia; order Rodentia; family Pedetidae; genus Pedetes; species Pedetes capensis. The sequence continues at coordinate 7,607 of VMDO01000038.1, forward strand.
TGCTGAGCTCAGTTCTTAACCTTCAGAAGAATATAATTTTAAATTAATTGTTTTTTAAAAGTAATAACTGATTTATTTTATTTTAAATTGACGCATATTTGTACATATTTACTAGGTAAAGTATGATAATTTGATACATGAATATAATTTACCATGATCGAATCAGGGTAATTAGAATTTCCACCATAAAGGGCCTGTGCATTTACTAGACCAACCCATGGTAACCAATATATAGTGACTGGAGAATTCATCAATTCATTTAACTAAATCCACTGTGCGTCTACTGTGTACAAAGCCCAGCCCAACTTTCCTGCTCTTAGGTACTCAGCCCTGCAAGGACAGACAGACATAGATAATTATAGTGCAGCAAGACAAGTGGTATAATGGAGGGATGGTCAGAGAGCAGTGGGAGCATAGAGCAGTGACTAATTGTGTCAAGGAGAACACATATACATACACACATATGTTAACACCTGAGTTAGAAGGTCTACACCAACACATATAGGAGAAAAAAACTAACATGTTGGAATATTCTGAGATTCTTTAAGATTCGTCAGTAATCTTGGACATATCACCTACATCTCTGGACCTCAGTTTCCTAGTCTAGTGCTCTGAGGGCTTGGAAGGGCCATCCTGACCATGTGGGCTGGAGTAACATGGAGCTTAGAGTGATGCCTTTGATCTCCAGGGACCAGGCCTGGCCTTGTCCCAGCCCCAAGGCTGCCTTGGCACCTGCTTGTCTAGACACTGGTAATGCCACATCTTAATTCTGGCTGAAATGTTTCAAGGGATCCAGGTCAATATTTTGGTCCCCAGAGAATTCAGTGTTTGTGAGGCATCTGCCTCTGGTGTCCAGTGGAAATGGGCTAGCCTTCCTCCGGCTTCACCACCCTTACCAGAAACCAGGCTGGTCCTGCGAAAGCACTGACCAATGTCTTCTGACCTGTGGCCTGTCCCTGATGACACTCTTGGGAAAGGCCAAGGCTCACTGGTGGCAGGCTAATCTACCATAGCCTCTCAGGGCCTCTAGAAGGCAATGCTCTACCTGGCCTGTGCTTCCCTCTGGAGACCTTCCTGGCCATTGGGCAGGCTGTCTCTACCCAAGCCATCTCCCAGCCTGCCTTTCCCAGGCCCTGGCCCTCCTTGTCTGTGGGCATGGCAGTGCCCTCCTCAAAACAGGCACCACTGTGCTAGAAGATACAAAAGAGCAACCATCTTTTTTTCTCTCTTTTTTCTTTTCTTTTTTTCTTTTTCTTTCTTTCTTTTTTTTTTTTTTTTTTTTTTTTTTTTTTTTTTTTTTTTTTCTTTTTTCTTTTTGATGCTTGGGAATTACAGGCGCTCTACCACTGAGCAGCACCCCAGCCCAATTTTTATTTTTTTTTATCTTGAGACAGGGTCTCGCTAAATTACACAGGCTGCCTCTGGCCTCAAGCCTGTGATCTTCTTGTCTCTGCCTCCCAAGCTGGGATTACAGGTGGGCACTACCACATATGGCCTAAGAGCAACCATCTCAATCAATTAACAAATGCCAGTGTTGAAACTTAAACCATTTAAAGTTGCTAATTGCCTGTAGACAGTTTTACTGTGCAATATATTAGAGCCATACCTTAGTAAGACAGTAGACAAATGGAGGCATGAATAAGCCTTTACTGAAATTCTGTTTACAAGTTTTTGGGATTTTGTTTGTTTGTTTGTTGCAGTGCTGGGGAATTAAACTAGGGCTTCATGCACAGTAGGCAAGTCTATTACCACGGAGCTATACTCCCAGCCTTCCCTTTACAAGTCTTTAAAAGGATCTTTTAAAATAATTTGTGTACCCAGGAGATTTCACACCTGAACCACCTGTCTAGGTGAGACCCAGCTCAGGTCCCCTACACCTTCACCCTGGCCCCTCAGCCCTGGGACTCTCTTTCCACGAAGAGCTCATCCTTACCAGCTGGGACCACACCTGCTCAGGCTGCCTTTCTCACTCCAGGGCCAGCTGAGCCTTCCATACAGAGGTAGTTGTAATAACACTTCCAGCCTTGCCCCCTTCCACCATTGCCAAACATACACACCATCTGGTAAGGGTCTGGTAGTCCCTCATCCCTCAGGAAGCACTAGGGCACCACTCAGGAGGGGCTGGCCACTCTTGGCTCCAAGCACACAGGACTCAGTTAGCAAACAAAGGAAAATCAGCAGACAGCCTTTAAAGCCGGTCTGCAGAGGACAGTCGCCTCCACTAAAGGAGATAAGCAGAGCGGCTTAGAAACCAAACACAGAGACAAATTAAAACACTCATTGAAGGCAATAAAAGGCAGATCAGTGGAGTGAGAAACAAGATGTCTCCCTCCCAAATCACTGCCGGAGAGATCATCGGCTATGGCTCAAAAGTCAGAAAAGAAAGGATATGCCGAAAACAGAAAATGCAAAAAAAAAAAAAAAAAAAAAAAAAAAAAAAAAAAAAAAAAAAAAAAAAAAAAAAAAAAAAAAAAAAAAAAAAAAAAAAAAAAAGAGGGGGGAAGGCACCCAGAATGGTTATGACAATAAATGTAAGCATTTAACATTCCCCTGATAGAAGACAAAGATTCCCAAGTTAAATTAATTCAAGAGACTCACCTAAAATAAAACAGCTCCGCAGTAGGCAAAGCTATACCAGGTAAATGCAAACAAAAGGAAAAGCGCGAGTGGCTACATCAGACAAAGCACAATTTAAGGCAATAAGCAGCGTCAAGCAGAATAAAAAGGGTAATTTCATATTCATAGGAGCAATTGTGAAGGCATAACTGTTCTGAACATTTGTACACTCAGTACTTTCGCATCAAAATACATGAAGCAAAATCTGTTACAAGAAATACAAGTAGCTGGCCAACAACAGTTGTGGGCATAAATTTACATACTACTCTCAGAACCTGACATCAAGTAGCCAAAACATATGTAAAACTGGAAAGAAGGAATATAATGAAGATGGAATTGAGGGGTGGGTACTGAACTTGGTATCGGTCTGAATGATGTTTGCTGTGTTTTAAGAAACTGCCATAGATGATTGATGCCTGTGGTATTTTAAAGGTTAAATTTAGTACAAACTTTGGAAACAGTGTAATTCTAATTGCAATTTTAAACTCTAAACCCGCAGCACTCCCGTGCCTCCCTTCCAATACTGCTGCCAGTAGTCCCTTTTCCCTTCTCCCTCTCTTTTGCTTTTCCCCAATAAACATGTTCCTCTAAAAAAAAAAAAAACAAACAAAAAAAAACCTCTAAACCACTGAAAAGCCACTGAAAGAAAATACACTAAAATGTTAACATTCAATATACTTAGAAAAGTTGGAATTTAGATATTATAATTTTTTCTTTCCATTTTTTCTTCCAGTGTTTTTTAATGAGCCAATACTATTCTTTGACTTGAAAAATGAACAAAAAGCCAGGCATGGTGGTGCATGCCTATAATCCCAGCAAAGGAGGTTGAGGCAGGAGGATCATGAATTAGAGGCTAACATGGGCGTACTGTGAATTCCAGGGCTGGCGTGGGCTAAAAAGTGAGAATTTATCTCAAACAAAATAAAACAATATAAAAAATAAAATAAAAAGATATATGAACTAAAAAGAAAAAAAAAGGTGGAATAAGACTCATCCTCATAGCATGGGATTTATGATTTTCAAGATTGAAGAAAACATATTTAAGGAAGATTGGGTAAAATGTAACAAACAAAGGCAGCAGACAGGAATCCCAGCAGGCCTGGGTCACTCACTGCTTGAAACCATGTTTTCTTTGCCCCAGGGGCACTGGATTCACCCAACTCAGTTCCCATGTGTCCTGTTGTGCTTTTTCCATCCTTCCACCCTCCACTGGTAGCTCAAACATGATTCTTCCAAGACAAGACATATCCAGGTTCCCTTGCTCTCCCACTTTGCCCATAATCCTGGTGACCTCACCATCTTTTGTTCAGGGACATAGCTCCCCTCTATAAGCTTGTTGTTGTTGTTGTTAGGTGCCGTTGAGTTGGTATCTGACTCACAGCGACCCTACGTACAACAGGCGAAACACTATTGTCAGTGCTTCTCTGCTGTTCACAGGGTTTTCAATGGCAGATTGATTTTTGGGAGTGGGTTGCCGGGTCCATCTCCCAAGCCTACAGCACCTGGTGTTCCCAGGCGGTCTCCCATCCAAGTACTAACCAGGCCCAACCCTGCTTAGCTTCTGAGGTCTAACGGCATCGGATGCCACAGGGCTATGTCTACAGGCCTCTATAAGCTAAGGACTCTCAAATTCATCTCTCACCCCAAGTTCATCCCAGAACTTCCAGGGTGTACGTCAGCCTGTAGACTAGATGGCACCCCATAGATGGGGGCAGGAATGGCCGACGGGCCTGCAGTCAGACCCCTGTGAGCACCTGACAGTGGGGTAAAGAGATTGAGTGTGAGGTAGGGATGCCCCCGGGGGTGGCGATGAGAACATTGAGGCTTCCCCAGTTAGATGTGGAAGAAGGTTCCCAGGAATGAATCAGAATAAATCATCGCCCACTCTATGCCATCCAAAAATGAAACCTATGGCTCTCTCTGACTGATGGGATTATAAACTAGGTTATTTCTATAATCAAGAAAAGCAATGAAGTTGAATTGTAAAAGCCAGGGATATTCACCGTGGACTCCTTGAACTTTCTTCCGCCGACCACACACATTCAGCTGACAGTTCAAGGGGCAGACTCCCTCCTCCCCATGAAATTTGTTGGTCAGTGGTTTCTGGTCTGGTCTCCTGACTTCTCAGAGCAGAACAGAAAGTCTGTAAGTACTCTAAAGCTTTTAATCTACCAGTAAAATGAGTGAGGATGAGACCAGATTTTTGGCCCACGATGTGGTATGTTAATTTAAAGGCTTTTATAACTACAAGATACAGTCTCTTTTGAAAAGGGCAAAAATAAACTTAAGTACTAATTCTAAACATATATTCTTATCAATTTCAGCTCAAAGTACATACCCTCATTGGAAAGTAATTTACTTTGAGAGCTTTCTAAAATTATTACATATAATTTTGCTTACTTTCCTAGGTCTGGATTGCTATCCAGTTACCCTTTTATTTTGAAAGGCATATGTGCATGAGACCACTCTTTGGGAAAATGGTTTCATGAAATCCTCTGCAGCTACCTGGTTTTAGGGAAGAGATGTTGCTAAGTAACCTCTAGCAAGTCACTTGACTTTTCTAATTCACAACCTCCTCTTAAAAATGAAGAAAATATTACCTACAACAAAGGACTGTTGAAACAAAAATCATGTTTCTTAAGTTAAGTGCCTAGTACAATGTCTGTCTTGCAGCAGGAGCTCAGTAAACAGCAGTTATAATTCTCACATCAAACGGGGATTTTCTATCTTCCCGTTCCTGCCCCGTGAACGTGGCGATTGAGAATCCATGTGGTGAAAGCCCCCAGGTTTTGTACAGTTCCCAACAAGATAACTCCAAGCTCCGCATCCCTTCCTCTCTCACCCAGGAAAAAACCAAAGGGTCTCATTTTTACTGCAATTGATGCGATTGCTGGAAAAGTCCCTGGGTTCTTTGCTTATTCTTTTTTAAGTATATTACTCCCAAACTTTATTGCTTTATCATCAGTAACAAGTAAAAAGGGGTGCACTAATGTCTGAAAGGCAAGTCTTAGTTACGCAGGAGCCTATATTCACACAATGAGACCTGTCATAACTTCCTAGCAGTCCCTAGACCTAACTGCCCCCTTCATTAGGTGAGAGCTGGGGGCCTGCCTCCTTGCCCCCATCAGAGTCTCAAGCAACTGGGTACCAAGGACCACATTTTCTCACTCTTGCAGACCCCTTCATCTCACTGGTACATTGCCCTGCCTTTGGCTCACAGTTAATAAATGTATCATGAATAAATGCATCTGAATCTGCCCCCTCCCTGCACGGGGACTGACAAAAATGCATTATGAGCCAAAATCAGGTCAGCTGACCTGGCTTCCAGCAATAATGTGCACAGAAGGCAAATGATTAAATAATGCATGTCTAGCCACTTGACACAACATTCTGCAGCCCCTGGAAATGATGCTCTGGAAGACTCAAAGGCCACTCGGAGACACATCTAACAGTAATTGAATAAATAGACCATAAAGAGGGTGTCCTTCCAGCCATTACGCACACGGACCCAAATTGAAGGGGAAGACCAAACAGAATCCCCTGCTAAAAGAGGGATGTGGTTCTGCGGGTTGTGTTTCCAAATTCTCTTTTACAACGTTTTCACAATGAATAGTGGGGAATGGGGGGCAAAAACTGGAAATTAGCCCAGGGCTTCTTCATCAGTGCGTGGCCAAATTCAGAGTGCTGTACTCAGAATGAATGCTGAGGAGCTAGGCACAGGGGAGCATGGGTAAGCCAGAGTCCATTCAGGAATGAAATGTGGACTTGACCCAAAATAGCTGTCACGCTCAGCCTCAGAGTCTGAATTAATCCTCCTCTTAGTTTAGTGACATCTATGAAATTGATTCTCACCACAGAATCACAATCCATGGCCTTGGCATTGCAGTTGATAAAAAGTGTGACTGAGGAGGCAGGAGGAAGCAACTGCACCAAGAGTCACTGTGGTGGGCTTTGCTGAAGCTTATATGTTATCGCTGGGAAATGTTCCTCTGCGTTCCCGGAGAGGAAAAGAAGTTGTGATTAAAGTGGGGCAGAGAGTGACAAGGGGAGAGATGGGGGGGTGCTTTAGTCCCTTTTCTGTTGCTATAACTGAACACCATTTGTGAAGAATAAGGGTTATTCTGCTCATGGTTCTGAAGGCTTGGAAGTTTAAGATCAGGTGGCCACATGTGGTGAAGTCCTTCTTGCTGGTGGGGATGTTCTGCAGAGTCCCACGGCAGTGCAGAGCATCACATGGCAAGACAGACCCTCCTAGCTTAGGTCTTTCCTCCTCTTCTTATAAAGCCACCTTCCTGTTAGATTAGAACCCCACCCTTATAGCTTCATGTAACCTTAAGTACCTCCCAAAAGTTTCACCGCTGAATACTATGGTTAGATTAAGTTTCTACCCTCTTCATATTTAACACAATGGGGATTAAGTCTCAGCATGAGTTTTGTTGGGGATATTCAAACCATTGTTGTTATCAGGTGCTGTCAAGTCCAACTCATAGCAACCCTATGTACAAAGGACAGAACAGAACACTCTCCAACACTGTGCCATGCACAGCACTATGTCAATGCTTTTCTGCTATTCATAGCATTTTTGATGACTGATTGTTTTTCTGGATTGCTTCCGGAGTGGGCTGCCACATCTTTCTCCCATTTTTGCAGTGCTGGGGATCAAACCCAGGGCCTCAGAGAGTACACAGCAGCACTCTTGTCAATTAAGTTAAACCCCTGCCCCATTCAAGCCATAGCAAGGGGTATACATTGGTGGGGGGGGAGGGCAGGGGGAGGGCAGTTTCTGCTGCTGTCAGGTCAAAGCTGACCTTGGGTACCACCTCTTCGGAACTCACGCAGGAAGCCTAGCCCCGTTAAGCTCCTTTCCTCACTATAAACCCACCTCCCCTTCTCCTTTGGTCCTCATGTCCTTCATTTGGAAAAGAACAGGGAAGGGCATGGCCGAAAGGTCTCATAGAGACTCAACACTGACAAACGCAACTAGAACATGCTGGCATCAGCCCTGAGCCACAAAACCCTACTTCTTCCCTGCAAGGGTACACCTGGTCATGCTACACCACAGACCGGGGAAGAAGGGCCTGTGGCCCCCTTTGCTTGTGCCCATGCTCTCACTGAGCAGAAACAACTGTATTCCAGGAATCAGTGCAGAAACTTTGAGGCCCAGCACCCTCAAATGCACCCAGATCCTTCTCAGGAAATGAAGCCTGGCACCAATAGAGTCCCCTGGTCATGGCACAGAGGCTTTCTGAATTTTTTAGAACCACCTTGCTGAAGCATAGAGTGCTGAGCCTCCCTCATGCAGCCTGACAGATGCCTCACCCTGGGAGCCCCAATTATACTAAGCTTTGCAGGTGGCTTGACTGAACTGGAGCCCACTAAGTCCAGCAAGAAGGCCGATGGCCCATCAAACTTTGCCCACGTTGGAGCCCACACCACCATCAGTCCAGCCCCAGGGTTTCCACACACCCCATCTCAGGACATCTGGTGGGCCAGAACCAGCTCTAGAATTACAACACTGGAGTGATCTAGACCCTCACCCTGTCCTCCTTGTCTTTTGAACACAATGTGCAGCCCTCAGAGAGCCATCATCCTCCAGGTTTGATTACAGGTTTGAGGACAGCCAGGTTTGATTATATCACCTAGATTGTCCCTGGCATGGCCAGGCTGGTCTGCTCTGGCCAGAGTCACCACTGTCTGCTGGGATTTTTGGTGTGGCTGTACTTCCCAGACTCCAGACCTGATGGGTCAGAGCTTCCTCTGAGCTCTCTGCACACAGCACTGTGGCATGGCCATCTGAGCCCAGGTCTTCCTGTTTCCTCCAGATCGGGGACCAAGTGTGCCTCCTCCAGCTCCTAGTCCAGGCTCAGGCATGGGTGGAGGGTTCTCAGACATGGCACCTCTGGCATTGCTTCTTGCAAACCTCTCAAGCTCACCCTCTCTCTTCCTTCCGTAATCAGACACTGAAAATCAGGGCTTAAATGTCTACTTGCCAGCATGGCTTTCTGGGAAGCCCATTTCTCCCAGTGGCCAGTTCTGCTGCCCACCTCTAACCTTTGAGGGCCAGACTCAAGACAGTCTGAGGACAAAAGGTTAGCCACTTCCCAAGCAAGACAGCCCCTCTGGAGCTAGCTGGTCAGGCCCTTCTGCTGCCATGCCTGTTCCCCCAAATCTGCAGGGAGAGGAGCAAAGGAGGGGAGAAACGCATTCAATTTGCAAACCAGAGGCGGAGGGGCTCCTTGAGGCCGCTGCCTGGCTCTTCTAGTGCAAGTGCCACCTCCAACATAGCCCTAGTCGTTCTGATCATACGCAGTTTATTGCCCTCATTCCTAATGTCTTTTTTCCATGGCTAAATCTTCTCAGGCAATGCTCACAGAAGCAAAAGGGCTTTCAAGCTGGAAAATCTTCTGCCATTAGCTACTGTAAGTGGAGTCAAGTGAGTTTGTCTCCACGGTGATGTTTATTTTTCTGCTCCCGGGATAAGACATAGGCTGCTTAGATGTGCCAAAGCAACCAAAGAAACAAGATGTGGGTGAAGATGGACATGAGCTCTCAGGAAGTCTAGGATCCTGGCGGAAGGACAGGAAGGTGCTTCCTAGGGGCAGACCCTATTAGCCGTCCTTGAGCCTCCTCTCTCAGAAGGCCTTGGCTTTCCTATGCATTTGTGGGCTCTGAGCCTAGGGAGCAAGGGATCCTCAGGTGATCCCATCTTGTACCTGCCCCCGTTTTCCAAGCCCCTCCCTGCCTGTCCCTCCCTCCCTCCTCTCCTTCTTTCTCTGATTTAATGCCTCAGCTCCCACATTTGGAGGTGACTGCTCACTGCACATCAGCACCCCCCAGTCATTTTCAATTCCTCATCCCACTCCTGTGACCCAAATGAAAAGTGTTGCACAGCCCCCAACCCAGAATCGTCCTGTTCATTTCTGCCCATAGAGCTAGGCTTGTGCAGCCCAGTTTGGTGGCCCCCACTGCAACGTGCAGCTACTCAAATTTAAAGCAAATCCAGTTAAAGCAGATGCAGACACTGACCATTGCCATCACTGCAGAAAGTTCTATTGGGCAGGGGTACCCAGGGTCTCAAGATATTTTTAGGGTCCTGATTCTTTCACTAAATGAATTCATTATTCTTCCCAGCTCTTTCCTGCCATCTGCAAGTCTGGTGGCACAGAGAAGGCAAAAGACTATCTTCAGTGAAATCAGACAGACCTGGGTTTAAATCTCTGCTTTGAAGTTTGGTTACTGAGTAAAACTCGGAAGCCTCAACCTCCTCATGTATAAAGTGGGAATGACCGTATCAACCTAGGTGGATTGATGAGAGGCTTAAATAAGGAAGTTTAAGGTATTTGGCAGAGAGAAGCAGTCCATAAATGTAGTTATTGATAAACCATCGAACAGCCTGAAGTCAAGGCTGAATCTGTCTGCATGAGAGATTTCAATGTGCGCACATGGTCATGAAAAATGAGTGCAGTGTCAGAAACAGCAAGGAGGAATGTAGATGTGGTCCTTGGCCTCGGGGCTCTTTCTATTTTGGGTGCTATTTCCTCACCATATTGATTTTAAATCAATTGTTAAGAGCTTTTCATTGTTTCACAGCTTTTTGAAGTGAGTCTCTCTCAAAATATTCCGTAGTTACCACTTGTAACTTCTATCAGTGAGTCACTTGTACAAGAGCCAAGCAGTAGGAGCAAGCTGCCAGACCCAGAAGAGGTCAGTTTCAGGCCCCATGGGGAGACTCACAGAAGCTTCTTGACATGGTGGGAACGGGTTGTCAGTGTGACCTAGGTCAGCCAGCTCACCACTTCTTTGCTTGATCTTCTCCATATCCAGTTCCCACAATGACATAATGGGCTTGTCAAAGATCAAATGAGGTTATCAAATCAACATTCATTCCCTTGGGGGGTACATGCTCGGCTGAGATCCATGTGGCCTGGTTCTGCATCAGACCTTAGTAGACGCTGGACAAATGTATTCAGTAGCTACCCATCATGTAATGATTCTATTTAGAATGAGGCTCTGCACTATGCAAAAGTGGAACAGGATTATTAATATTGCCATAGATAAAGTGGTCCAAAGTAGAGCCTTGGTTATATTTTGCCTTTGTTGGCTCTTAAATCTGAAGTTTATTTTCCTTGAGGAAAAGATGGGCCACCGTCAGCACCAGAGAGCCCTGCTCCTTTCTGGTCAAACCTACTCACTCAGCACCCTGCAAGCACCCTTCACATGACAGGATCTGTGGAGGAGCTTGGGGTCTGTCATCAACTTCTGCGACACACATAGGATTGACTTGCCAATGGCAGAGTGCAAGGGAAGGGCGGGCAGCCTCTTCAGGTGATGCGCCTCTCTCTCTCTCTCTCACACCCCACCACCTGGCCCACTGTGCTGGCCTAGGCCAGAGAGTCTGTGGAGTATCCCACCTGCCTCCCAGCCTGCAGGTATCCTCACCGTTGTCTCCTCATCTCAATAATCCAAAGACCTTAGGGTTACTTTGATGCCCCCACAGGGCCTCTACCTTCCTGCTCTATCCTCAGTTTCTGTCCTCCCCCCCACCATTTTTTTTCAGTACTGGAGGAGCAGTGGGAGGTGAACCCAAGGTCTTGCACATTCTAGGTGGGTGCCCCACCACTGAGCGGTGCCCGAGCACCTTTCTTAACTTTTGAGATAGGGTCTCCCTAAATTGCACAGGCTGCCTCTGGCCTTGAACTCACAATCCTCCTGCCTCCGCCTCGTGAGTAGCTGGAATTGCAGGTGTGCGCCATGGCACCCAGCCTCCGTCCTTCCTCCTTCCCATCCTGGATCTGCTCCAGTGGGCCTGCACTGTGCTCTTCCGTGGCCCTTGTCTTCATGGCATCCAATGGAATTTGCCTCCTGTGGCTGCCACACCCCAGAAGCAGGGCTGCTTCCCTCCCCTGTGCTAAATCCAGCCACGGATGCTTCATGTAGAATCTTGCACCCACAAGGCTGGAGGAGACCCTCTTGTTCCACTCCACCCCCAGAAGCCTATTTCTTTTGAATAGGAGACACCTTCCCTCCCCAGTTCCCCCCTTGGCTGGAACACACCTTCAGGGACATCCAGAAGTTTCACTTTTTATTTCTCACTTATTAAGAAATAGACAACCATACCCTGAGGCCAGAGTTCCTGACTCTGACCCTTGCAAGCCCCACTGTTTGGTGAGTGGGGGTGGGTGTCATCCATACCCTCCCATGGGCACCACCCCACCAGCTGAGGCCTGGGCCTCTCTTCCACACCCTTCTGTGAGAAGCTTTCTCCACCTTTTATCAGAAACATTTCCTTAAGAGTATGCTTCTGGATTATAGTGGAGTCGCCAGGGCAACAGCTTTAGGAAGACCACCTTGGTCTCCATGACTAGCTTCACCTGTACCTGTGTTTCCTCCATGCTCAGAGCGCCCCATCCCACACCCTGCAAGAATGCCCATCTTAGGAAATATCTGCTAGTGGGTAAACAATGGGGCAGCCCAAGGCCCCTTGTCTGAGCCTGATGTAGAGGGCTAGGGTGGTAGGATGAGGCCCCTAGTAATAAAGTCTCACCCATTTGCTGGTAACTCCCTACAGAATCCCAGGAAAAGTCTTCAGTCTCGGGGAGCCAGCTCACAGAGTAAGCAGGGACAGATGATCTTTGAAATCTCTTTTGTGCTATAAAGGAAGTAACAAGGAGGCCAGAAAACCTGAGTCAAAATCTTGGCTTTAGCTGGGTGTGGTGCTTCATGCCTTTAATCCCAGCAAATCAGGAGGCTGAGGCAGGAGGATCGCAAGTTCAAGACTAGAATCAGCCTGTGAAACTTAGTGAGGCCCTGTCTCTAAATAAAAAATGGGCTAGGGGTGCAGCTCAGGGGTAGAGCATTTGCAAAGTATGTGCCAGGCCCTGGGTTCAACCACCAAGTACTGCCAAATATCTGTATATCTGTGTGTGTGTGTGTGTGTGTGTGTGTGTGTGTGTGTGTGTGTGTGTGTGTTCATTCTGACACCACCTTGAACCAATCACTTCACCTCTTTGAACCTCTGTCTCCTCAGCTCTAAATTCTCCTCAGCCCAGGCCCTCAGACAGCTGAGCCCTACTTTTTTGACAACAGAAAATGCTGTTTTCCTCCTCTTTCCTGTCCTCTGCTTCCTGTACACTCTTCCAGCTCCTATTCAGGGGGTTCATCCCTTTGGCCCTTAGCACCTGACTTGTCACAGTTCAAATGAGGACCAGGCCCAACATCTGTGGCTTCCCTGGTTTGGGGCAAAGGGAAAGGTTGATTCTGATTCTCTAAGGGCCTCTGAAGAAGTCAAAATAAACCTCTTCCTTCACTTAGAATAAATTCCACCTCCTACTGAGGGTTTCTGCTGTAGTTCAGTGATGGTGAGGAATTTATCATCTTATCGTTTCAGAATTCAGAAATCCAAAATCATTTCCATTGACTTGAAATGAAAGTGTCAGCAGGCTAGCGTTCTTTCTGGAAGCTCTGGGGGAGAATCCATTTCCATGCCTTTTCTACCTTCTAGAGGCTTCCTTTATTCTTTGTCTCATGGCTCCTTCCTCCGTCTTCAAAGCACATGGATTCAGCTTCTGCCTCTCATCCCCCTTCTCCCCGTTTGCTTCCTCTGTAAGAACCTTTGTGATCACATTCGGCCCACCTGGGTAATCCAGGCCCATCGCAATGTCTTTAACTTACATCTTCTAAGTTCCTTTTGCCACATAAAGTCACATTCACAGGTTCCGAGGGTTGGAGTGTGAACGCCCCTTGGAAGCCAATATTCAGTCTGCCATAGGTTCAGGTCCCTTAACCCCTGAGCCTTGGTTTCATCAGCAAAGTGTGGAAGAGAACAAGTGCCCACCCCCTCAGTGTAGGTTAATTCAATGGTGCCCTGGAACGGTGATGGCCCAGGAATGAAGGTTGAGCTATGAGGGTCAGGCCTCATTCCCTGGCCAGAAGGCTGTGTCTGGGGAGGGTGGAGGGAGTGGGGTTTGGACTTGGTTGTTTTGCCTAACATGGCTTCTCTGAGGGAGCAGAGGGAGCCGGTGTGCACCAACATTTGTCAAGTTGGTCACAAGTTGCCAAGCTAGTGCTTGATATGGAGCCCAGCAGAGTGGGTCTAATGGCCAGGAAGTAAGAAGCTTTGTCCAGGGCTCCTTCTTCCGCTCCACATCTTACCTCTAGGAAGTCACCAAGTCCTGTCGCTCTCCTTTCTAAATGTCACTCAAGTTCTTCCTAGCTCCCTCATTGCCGCAGTCAAGCTGGAGGCCTGTCCCTGCTCCCCTGTCTCATCGCCATCTGCCTGTGGTTCCCCATCCCTCACCTCTCACGTGTCTCTTCTGCCAAAGCACATCTGTGACCCTGTCCCTCAATTTTGGGACTACCTCATCCTAGGGTGGAGGCCCAAGCTCTTTATCCTGAGTTATATGGTCTCTGACCACCTCCCCACAAGCCCCAGAAAGTCAGAGCCATAGCAAGCAGGTGGCAGATGGGTGAGGGCAGAGCTGGGGCGGAGATGAGGGGGGGATAGGGATTGCAGATGGTATTGCAGGGACAGGCCCGACTCCAGCAGCCCCTGTGTGCAGATGAGGTGGGCGCTGACATGCTAGAGGGCACAGCGGGGAGCTCCTTCAGCCCCTAGTTAGGCCAGGTGAGCCAGTGGGTGGTACCAGATAGGGCTCCAGCACAGAGGTATTGGCATGGTCCTGATTCAAGTGGGAAGTGGCTTCTGGGTGCTGGTTACTCTAAGTCTGGAAGGACTAGAAGGAAGTCTTTGCTCTTAAAATGGTTTTGGCCACTCTCCATGGATGAGGAATGCCCACTGGGCCTGGCTCAGCTGAAGGCCATGCTTAGCGAGGGCGCCGATCGGTCTCTTTCTGCACCAGCCGAAGACATATAAAGTGGGCCCAGGCCCCCACCTAGCTGAGTCACTGCCTCGAAGCTTAATTAATGCTTGCAAAGCACTCCAAGGCCTTGACTGAGAAGCCTCATGTGAACACAGAATATCCTTATTAATCACTGTGACAGCACAAGTGGGGTGGCCTGGGGGGCAGCTGCCTTAATGCACAGAACAGTGGATGGTTAAATTGCAGTGGGGAAGAGTCATACTGATCAGCTCAAAAGCAGCTTAGCTGGAGGAGGCAGGCACCTCTAGGAGCCACTTAACTGGCCTGTCCCTTTTCGGCCCTGCATTAGGTAAAGACAATAAAACCTCCCTCCCTGCTGGGCAAGGATAATAGGAGGACTGTCAGGGGCAATGGTGGAGCATCCTTTTTAAGCCTTGCCAAGGCAAGCCAAGTGGAGGAGCCTGCAGGCTCTGCCTCAGATTGGGTGTCTGTGGGCAAAGTCCCTTCATCTAGGTGAGCCTCAGTTTCTTCATCTGCAAAGTGGGACAATAATAATATCTTTTCCCATATAGGATTGTGAGATTCAAGTGACATTTACATGAAAAGACTTTGGTACCTATAGTAATGATATCAGTAATGAAGACAGTAATGATGGAAATGACATCAGTAATAAGTACAGTAACAATACTAATGATATCAACGATAAGAACAGCAATAATAAAAACAATAGCAGGTAAGGACACTGTCATAAACCGGGTACTCTTCTAATCCATTCCAGTAACTAGCTACTCTGATCTCCATTGTGCAGATGAGGGAGCCCAGGAACAAAGTAGAAAAGTGACTTCCAAGCTCCCACAGTGAGCGAGAGGTGGGGCTGGCCCATGGCCCAGGCAGTCCGGCTCCAAAGTCTCTTCTCTCCCGACTCTCTGATGCTGCCTTTACCGTTATTGTCATTGTGCTCACTTTAGGAATCAGGCTCCATTATGATGGTCATTATCGCCATCATCACTACACGGGGCAAATGGAAGCTGGGTCCTGGGTGGCTGGGTCCTGTCAGGGATGGGGAGGGAGCCCCTGGTGGCCTTTGACCGGGAAGAAAGTTATTGTGAAAATGGAGGTGAAGTGTGTGGGTCTTCTCACACTTGTCAGGACTCCACAGGTGCAAGGAAAGGTGGAGGTTTCCAGAAAAAAAAAACAAAAAACAAAAAAAAACTGTCAATAGGTGATGAAAGAGATTAAAAATGTAGCCCCACCCTGTCCTTTCCCGGTAGGCTGTGCATTGAAGGGGACACTGTCTCCACATCTGAGATACAAGGGGCTGCCTGTGGGTGAAGGAGGAGACCCCTGGTCACCCAGGTGGTGACTGATCCCCTTGCACCAGCTGATCACTCAAGGGAAGGTTCCAAAAGCCTGACCCAAAATCCTCAGTCTCACTCTGGTGTTCAGGCTGTGTCCCAGAACCTCAGCCAGTCCCTGCAGCCCAGACTCAAGGGCTGTCAACTCTGAGCTTCTCCTTGTCTCGTTCCAGCTCTGGGCAGCTTCCTCCAAGACTCACTGCCCCATCTTCAGCCAGCCCCAGAGGGGTCAGAGAGGCTGGGCACCACGTTTTCAGCAGGATACCCCCTCTGTCCCCATGTCTGTGCTCCTCTCGCCCAAGGCCATTCCCACCAACAGGCCACCCTGGGCCTGCTCTGGACCCAGCGTTGCCCTTGTGCCGCACTCTCTCCATCCTGCCCTTGACCCCATCCTGAGTGTCCTGCCTCACACCACCCCTTTCTCTACCAAGACGGATGCCCCAGCAGGCCCAGCTGAGGCCCAACATGGTCCTGCTCTGGACTCCTCATCCCTCAAAAGGCAAAGAAGGAGCCAGGCATGGTGGTGCAGGCCTGTAGTCCCAGGACTAGGGAGGCTGAGGCAGGAGGATCACGAGTTCTAGGCCAGCTGGGGCTACACAGGGAGACCCTGTCTCGACTCCCCTCCCTCACCTAAAAAAACAACTGAACCACAACAACAACAAAAAAAGATAAGGAAATTCCATTTTAGACCCACATTTGGACAAGTCAAGATTATGATTCAGGGCTACTCTGGCATGTACAAGGAGACAGAGCCAGGGGCTGACTGGCTTTCAGAGTAAAAAAAACATACCCTCCCAGCCACCTTCCCTTTGAAATGGGCTTCTCTGCCCTACTATGGTCCTAAGCTGTTTGCAGGGTGATGTGGCAAATGAGCTGCTGGTGTAGACTACAGAACACATCGCATCCTCCCAAGCTGCCTACAGGGGAACGGGATGCCAACATCTTTGCCTTCCCCACTTGCCTTTTGGGGAACGTGTCTCTCACCCTTGGAAAGATCTCGGCTTTAAAAAATTTAGTGCAATTCTTTTTATATCAGAGGGTTATATTTTAAGGATTCAAAGGCCTAGATTTGCATCGTCTTGGTTAAATTACTCATCAGCCCTCTCATTCTATTCTATCACCCTTTTCTTATTCTATGAAGGCTTGGTTTACATAAAGAGTTTAGGTTTCTCCCAGCCAGGTAGGTGCTCATTTCTGTCATTGGACAGGAGGTGACTATATTGCCTAAGCTGGTCTCAAACTGCTGACCTCAAGGGAGCTTCCCTCTTCACCCACACCTGGGGCTACCGGTGGGCACCACCACCCCCAGCTCTCTCGTGGATATTTCGATTGTGAATCCACCTGCCTGGATCAATGCTCTGTGAGCATCTCCACTGGCCTTTCTGCTGCTCCACACCATCTGCCCCAAGCTGCAAGTGCCTGGGTGGGCATCTCTCTCCCCCAGGAAAGTGAAACCAAACAGCCCAGAAATGCATCTTAGCTGCCAGCCAGCCAGCACACGACAGGAAGGAAGAAGGGAGCAGATCCCACACATGGTAGGGCACTTTCTTGAAAATAACATGATTTTCTAAGCAATTGTTATGAATGTCTACCATTTGTTGAGTACTTGTATTTATCTTCAAAATAATCCTATGATGCACGCACACATGGAGCTGAATGAACTGTGGTTTAGAGAAGTTACATCTTGGCAAATATCACTAGCCCGGTAACCACGCCCCAGGGCTGCAAGTGTTTATTCATTTATATCCTGCCTCCTTCCACACCGCGTTTGAGGAAGCTAAGAGGGAGATGTGTGATACGTCAAAACAACATGAAAACCGCAGCAAGGAAACCATGCTAAGGGAGCTCGGAAGGCGACAAGGTCTTTGTCTAGCAACATCCAAGCCTCAGACTGTGCTCCCAGCTTCCTAGCAGCCAAAGCAAAAAACCCCCATCTCTTTCCCAGGTGTTGATGTTTGTAGCATAAACACAAACCAAAACCAAAACAGACCAAGGATCTTAAGAGGCATAATTTTTCCTAAATTCAAGTCCAAAAACAAACAGATGCCTCCCAAGTGGCCTCTTTGGGAGGCTTGAATGTAACGAAAGAGTAAGAATAGAACAATTGAGGGGGCCTTGTTCTACCTGGTCAGCAGCCCCATCGCGGCTTGGCCAGGGGGGCGGGGGGTGGAGTGAGGGATGCCGGGCAGCCCAGCCTCTCTCAGCTGAGCTGGCAGCTGGCCTAGCCTGGGTTTTTGAGCATGTGCAGATTTGTTGGTGAGGCCAAGGAGGAAGGCAGGATCCGGCAGAGGGAGAAATGACCCCAGACTGTGGTTGCAACTAAAACCTCAGCAATTTTCCAGGGAGCTCAGGAGCGGAGATGGTCACTCAGAGTTGTCCCAAAGGGAAGTCGGGGCGGGGGGGCTGCCTATGGTATTCCCTCCCCATCTGCCAGTCATTGTCCCTAGACCCACCTCTGGGGGCTTAACCTTGGGTGAGGGAATGCTGGGGAGGGGCGCAGCTGTGAGGAATTCCCACGGAGCCTCTGGTTGCAGCATCTGTGACTGAGTGCCCAGCAATCACTAAGCAACCTTCTAGCCACACCGCTTGTGTGGGTCTTAGGCATCCTCATTGCCAGGCCTCCCACTTGGATTTAGTTAAGGCAGGCCCTTCGACCAGCCAGGTGACCCTGGACTATAGGGTATATTGCCTGTGCTCTGAAGCCCCAAGGCTTTTAGCATGGAGAATAACTTCAGCCTAGAAACTGCTGCACACGAACCGCAGCACAACCCCCAACACACGCACAACTTCAGAGGGGAGAGCCCCACAAAGCGCCTGGCTTTAGCAGTATCAGTACTTCCTGTAGAGCTTGCCAAGGTAAACTGTTTGCTGAGCACACAAGGAGGAGGTGGAATTAGGGCACAAGTTGGGTGGTGCTGGTACCAGGAAGCCTGCTAAGGTTAGGAGAATCGAGGCCCTAGACAGGGACTTTGGAAAGTTTGCTAGTGACAGGCTACACAAGAGGGCCAAGAGGGATTACAGGACAAACCCAGCTGGGCACTGCAATGACTTGTGGAGGAGGGGCGGCTGTGAGCCTAGGGGAAAGGGTCCCAGGAGAGGGAGATCAGAAGGGGCTGGCTGAGGACAAGGCGTTCAGGGGGCTGAGGCATAGAGCGGGAACAAGGCTCTGGCTCTGAGCCATGCCTCGTGACAGTTTTCATTCACTGCGTGTTCTCCCCGGCCTGGCCCAGCAGGAAGTGGCTGGCACATGCCTGATCCTCAGGCACCGTGGCCACAGCAACTTGTAGCTTTCCTTAATGGAGGCTTGGTGTAGCGTCCCAGGGAAGGCGGAATCCACAGCTCTACTCTGATTCCCTTCGGTTCTGCCTGGCCTCGCCTTGCTGCCCTTGCAGCACAGATGTTGTCAGTTTGAATCTGCTGTGATGAACTCTTTAAATAGCTCCTCTAATGGATAATCAATCATTTCAGAGCTTTAATACTGAATCATGCTGCTGGACACATTTGGGGGCAAAGCTGTTTGTATCTGAGCCAAAAACTGCCCTTTCTCTTTTACTTTGCAAAGCAGAGCATGTCATATTAAATACCTAATGGTCTAAGACAGGTCCCTTGTGACCTAAAAAAAAAAAAAAAAGGCTGAAGAGGTAGACTCTCCAAGACTCTACAAATTCTATGTAATTTGTACATCTTTTTAAATTAGGCTCTTCATTTGAAGAGTACAAAGGAGAGTAAAATAAAACGTTATACTAACATTTAAAATAACCATCTCCTATATTTTTTAAAGCCAAGATTAGAATTATGTAAACAGCAGACATGGTTAGCCTTTTCAAGAGGAACTCAAACCCACAAAATATTGGGTTCAGGTTCTGGTGCGAGTTCACTATGTTAAAATGTAGAAGGTTCAGGTTCAGTTTGGGTTCAGGTTTAAAATTTTATTCCTATGTGTAGACAGACAAACAAAAGTTTTTCAATTATTTTTCAATTGTTCTGTATAATAAAATAGCTAATCATACATAAAACAAACAAACACTAAAAGCTGAACCTGAACTCAATTTTTCACTGGGTTGGGGCTCAGGTTCCTGTTCAGAAAAAATTTTAAAAATGCTTAAACTGGAACAGGTTCAGAGTTCGAGTTCAGGTTTGGTTTGAAGTGCTCCTATCTACACACAGGATTTAAACCTGAACCAAACCCCAAACCTCTAGATTTTAATATATTGAACTCACACCTGAATCTGAACCCAATTTTTTGTGGATTTGAAGACCTGCTTTTGAGGTTGTTGTTGTTGTTAGGTGCCGTCAAGTCGGTATCTGACTCATAGCGACCCTCATAGGGTTTTCAATGGCAGACTGTTTCGGGATTGCCTTGGGAGTGGATTGCCAGGCCCTTCTCCCATTTTTGCGTTGCTGGGAATTGAACTCCGGACCTCAGAGACTGCAGCGCAGCGCTCTACCCACTGAGCTAAATCCCAGCCCTTTTGAGGTTACCTAAATTAAAAAGGTCTCCGCAGAGAGAAAATGTAAGCTGTAGGGTAAAGACCTTCTGAAAACCCCCAGGAAGGAAGCCCACTCTGAACCTTCTGTCCAAGAAAATGAACCATCTGCAAAGCTGCAGAGCTGGCTCCAAGTGCAGCTGGAACCCTGAGCTGCTGATCAGGCAGGATCGCCTCCCACCTCCCGCCTCCCGCCTCCCGCCTCGGAGGTTAACCCAGTGGCCTGGGCAGCCTCCAAGTCCTCCGCCTGCTTCGCAGCCCCTGCTGACTCCCACTCCTCACTCACTCCTCACTCTCCAGCCTCCCCTCCGCCCCTTCCTTGGGCTTCTCTGGAATGTCAGTGATTCCAGGAGCTTCTTCCTGGCCCTCTTTGGGCCTCACTCTGCACTCCCCACGTGGGATTTCATCTGCTCGCTGTGCTTCAGTTACTGCCGCTTTTAAATCCATAGGTTTAGGTGTGTGCCATTCCTCCTGTTCCTACCAGGTCACAAATCAGGGAATGGAGGCCAGCTTCCCCTTTGTCTCACTGCACCCCCCAGCCTCCCTCCTGTCCACTGGGGACAGCTGATGTGGATGAGGCCAGGCCGACCGAGCCCACAGGTGGGGCTCCACACCACTAAGCAAGCACAGAGGAAGCCTTGCTTTGATAAGGTAGAGGGGCCACAGCTGTTCCTTATCTTCCCAAAGACACTCAAAGATTTTCTCCAAGTTCTTAAGTGTTGTCAAAATGCTCTATCATCCTCCCACCACTTGCTCAGCTCCACAAAAGCTGTTAAATTACCAAGTGCCCTTTTCCTGTCCTTGTGACGGGGATCTCACAGTTACTTGTTTATCTTCCAGTGGCAAGGACTTCACAGGTCACCCAAGTCCACACAGGACAGAACCCTATCAGAGTCTGGGAAGGTAGTCAGGTGGCCAGTGGAGAAGCGGGCCAGAGCTGGGGCGCTATCTCTAGAGTACAGCCTGCCGGCAGCCTCCTCAGCCTCTGAATTGCCACCAGGCCAAGCCAGGCTTCATCGGTTTACAGCTCAGGTGGAAAGTCGTGGGTAAGATGGTGGGGAAGGGTCAGTGTCCACCTGCCTAGACTGTGCCAGGTGTCACACCCGGTCCTTCAGGACAACACTGACACTGGGGAAGTGTGCCCATTTTGCAGATGAGGGAACTGAAGCTCGGGAGGTAGGGATACTTGCTTGTCGTTTTACGCTCATCACGCAGAAGCTGGGGAGGATTCTGATCCAGGACGCCCGTTCTGTACAGCCCACGATCTACCCATTGAAAGTCACTTACTTCATGTCCTTGAGCACTCAAATAGGAAACTAACACACATGGGGGAGAGTACAGAGGGGATTATCATGAGCTCTTTCCAAAGGAGGATTAAATCCTTTTTTGGATCCATCCTAATGCACTGCCATGTTCTGCAACTAGCCTGGAGTTCTCTGAGTCCACTTATCTTTTTATAGTTTGACCTTTACACAGGAAAAACCTCAATGATTTTCCACTATTTGGAATAAACTGAAATTGATGTGTTTTTCTGAATGATTAAAGAATGAAAAACAAGCCCATCACTATCGGAGTCTCATGGGAATAATTTCCTTTGGAGGATGGGGCGCCAATCCCTTTCTCAGATACACAAGGCCCTGGGTTCCACCCCACAGTACTGCAGTAAGCAAACAAACAAACAAACAAACAAACACACACTTCTTCCCTCACCCTTGCCCAAGACTGGAGCAAAGCCAGGGGAGAAACGAAAGCAGCGTAGCGGTGTGAACTCTGATGCGCCCTTTCAGCTCTCTAGCTCTGTTTCCTTTTCTGTGAACCGGTAAAGGCAATGGTTTTGCAAAGTATTGTCAAGAGATTAATAAATTTAAGGTAGCATGTAGTAGGTGCTCAATCAATGTGCTTCCATTTCCTCTTCAAATGTCTAATGTTTAAAAACAGGTCCTTGACATATACCATGCACTGCTTTATCTCCTTAAGCTGTGGCAGTAGAATATTAGCTGACAGTGTCGTGATGGCTGGGGGATCCTTGTTACAAAAATACGGGCATCGGGGACTATCAGTCCTAGTGGGACCTGGGAACCTGTCCAGGCTAGTTCCTCGGTGGGATGACCTTGCAAGTTTGAGATGTGCACTTGGCTTGTGCTGGTTCTCTTTAATTCAACTTATTTTTATTCTTTAAATGAAACCAGGTAACAATGTTTATCAGAACTGTGTGTCAAATGAGCCAGGGGGACTGTGAGCGGGGCCTCTTCTTACCTGCAAGCCTCCTGGGGCTAGAGGTGCTGTGGCAGCCAGCCTGATGCTTCCTCATGGGACTCATAGATCTGTTTGGGGAGGCAGATGTGGCTGGACCTCTGCTGAATTCCCTCATCTTGACCTTTCCTGTGTTGGCATTAGGTGGTTTGGTCACATGTAGGGCTCTAGGGCTGCTCTCCTGGCGTTGGTTTCCTCTCTGCCGCTCCCAAGGAATGCATCAGACAGCCAGGAACGGTGTATGTGTCGGTGCTGGGCGCTGGCCAGCAGGTACTCTCGGCTGTTAATAGGCTGAGGGGGACCCTTCCCTGCCTTCACCACCCACTCATTCCATACTTCCTGCCTTCCCTCCTCTTGCTTTCCCCGGAAGGGGCCAGTCCTCCCCTAGCCTCATTGGGCCAGGCCCAGCTCGGCATCTGCCTGCCTGGCCTCTGCCCTGCCCTTTCCCTGCAGTCCTCCTGCCTCTTCCCTCCAGTCTCCCACAGGTTCTCAGCTCAGGCCCTGCTCATGGTGCCTGCTCCGGCTAGTTTCTCTTCTTAGCAAATGCCCCTTGGCTGCTCACAAACTTCCTGATACACTGACCCTCTCCGACCTCCTGCCTCCTGGCTCGGCTCTGCAGCTCCAGGCCCACACTGTTAGTTGTTGATACCTTCTCAACCTCCTCACGTCACCAAGGGCATTGCTCCCCCCTGGACCTTCCTTTCTGCTGCCCTCGCAGCCACCCTATCTCACCCTCTCCCCGCTGGCCCAGGGAGTGGCCAAGTCCTGCTGCTCTGAGCATGTCTGTCCTTTCCACTGAGGCCTCCTTCGAGCACCCAGTACTTTTTGATGGCCACCCCCTGTCGTGGGGTCCCCACTTCCCTTCGGGGCCACCAGCGCAAGGCCAAAGCTCCGTCTGACAGAGTGAAGCACCGAGGCAAAGCACAGGCTTCTTTGGTGAACTGGCTTGATGAGGACCTTCTATGTGCTGGCTGTTGTTCCTCCACTGCGGGCGTGGCCATTATTCACCATCACCCCCACCTGCCGGCCTCACGCCCTGCGGGCAGCCCCACTGGCCATTGGCTCAAGCTCAGCCCTCATGTCTCCCGTCCCCCTTCTGACCATCCTTCCTTCTGTCCCCTCCACTGGCACCTGCAGAGATTCCACCCTTAAAGCCTGCTGGGGGGAAAGGAAGAGACAGACCCGCCTTGTCCCAGAGGGCCCCTCCCCACGCCCCGTCAAGGCCCAGCCACCTTCACACTGTCAGAAAGACCCCAGTAGGTCCTCCTAAAGCAGGCCCAACATCGCAGCCACTCATGTGACACTTCAGAACTGCCTGGCTGCCACTCACCAGGTCCACTGAGGTGTTCACTATGGGAAAAACACTGGCAGGTTTGATCATTAAGAGCTCCAAAAATGCCCCCTCTAAGTTGTGAGTGGTTATTTGTTGTTTTACAGGTACTTTTCCTGTTTTCTGTGAGCTATGATCATCCAGGGAGCTGAGATTTAGCTCAGTTGGTAGAGCACTGCTCTGCGGTCTCTGAGGCCCTGGGTTCAATTCCCAGCACCACAAAAACGGGAGGACAAAACAGTCAGCCATTGAAAACCCTATGAGTGTCACTTTGAGTCAGATATGGCTCAATGGCATCTAACAACAATGACGACAATGATCACGCAACACTGAGTAGTGACTAGTACCAGGCAGGCACCCGAGGGTACTAGGAGTGTGTCCTTGCCTTCCTGGAGTTATTAACCCAGGGGAGAGAGCCATCATTGAGTTCTTTAGGTGCAAAACACAACCAGCACTGTCTTGGCAGACCAGAGAAATAGAACACGGCCTCTACCTTAGGGCAGGCCAGACATAGCTGAATGCCTATATCCCAGTCAGCGGCCTAGACTCATCACCATGAGAAGTGGATTCCATCATTCAGCAATAAACTGAATGAGTGGGAGTCTTCCCAGTTCCACCCAGATTTTAGTGGGCATATCCATTCTCATTGCCCAGGCTTTGTCTCTCACCACAATTTCAAAATCAATCTTTTCTAAATACTTTTAAAATCTCTCCCCTATTGTCCCCCAAGTTCCCCTGCCTCTCTTTTATAAATTCACAAATAATTAAATAGCCATGAATTAGCATACTTTGTTCCTCTTAGTAGCTGGAGCTATGTAATTCATTATTTTTCCCTTTTTGCCTTGGATTCCAGGAAGCT
Organism: Pedetes capensis; assembly: GCA_007922755.1. NCBI lineage: Eukaryota > Metazoa > Chordata > Mammalia > Rodentia > Pedetidae > Pedetes > Pedetes capensis. Next base: position 32,326 of record VMDO01000038.1, read on the forward strand.
CAAAGATACATTTGGAGCTTGGTCACAGATGTAAGAATGGCCACTGTGGTTAGAAAATTTATATTCTCTTTTCTGAATGAGTTCTAATTTCCCATTTCTATTTTGATAATCTCATATCTTTTGTAATAAGTTTTCAATAATTTTTTAATAAGAGGAAGCAAATAAATGAAGTTGATTTAATAAAATGAAATACTCTTAAAGTAGTCTTTCAAAACAGTTTATTTAGAGCCAGGCATGGTGGCACATCCCTGTAACCTCAGCACTCGGGAGGCTGAGGCAGGAGGATCAATGCAAGTTTGAGGCTAGCCTGGTCTACATACTGAAATGCTGTCTCAAAAGAAAAGTTATTGATCTTTTATCCTTTACCAAAGAAGGTAACTTTAATTTATGCCCATGATCAGGATTCTCTGCCTCTCAGTAATACTGTAAATTGATGATGCCCGCTCATAGTTCTCATTGCCTACACAACTTATGGATAACTCAATGCATTTTACCAAGCTACATTTATGATTAAGCAATAATTATAATGGGCCTGGACAGAGACTTCAGGTATTCACCTCAAGCAAGATATGAATTCCCTTTAATGTTGTCCAGGTCAAGCTTCTGCCCTGATTCTGTTCCCCACCTCCCCCTTCCCTTACTGGGTAGTAAACTGAAGACATTAATGGGCAAACAGCCTTGAACACCCCTCTGATTTTAGAAGATTCCCCCAGGCAAGCATTAAATCCTCAGCCTCTATGACCCTGCCCCCCGTGCCCAAAGTGCAGCTAAAAGCAACTTTTCTTCTCCCAGCCAACTGTGTTCAGCAAATGTTTGTAAATGTCGGTGACCATGTCTCCTCCATGCCACGGTGAGCTTCCGCCCCTGAAACTGTGTTTTCTGAGTCTTTTGTGTCTCCTAATGGTGCCTGGAACATTTTGCACATGATAAGGAACTCAAATAAAATGAACAAAAAACGTCCCCAACCAGCTAGAGCTTTTTACGAGGCGCTCAATAAAAACTCTGAACTGCATCGCCATCTGATAAAGGCAAACATCTGGAGATGCCAGTGGCAGATGCCCAATTATGCTGAGCCTGATGGATGGCCGGGGAGTTATTTGGAGCTCGGCAGCATCACTCAGCTTTGCCTGCTGCTGCTGCTGCTGCAGGTGACAGGCTTTCCCTTCCCAGGGCGAGGTCCTGGCCTGGATAGCGTTGGAAGGACTGCTCATCAACCTGCCAGCCCCCACCATCCCAAATGCCCACCACCATGAGCCCTGTCCCCAGTGGTGAGGAGGACTGGGTTAAGTTTGTTTTCTGAGTCACATTCCATTTCACACAATTATCATACTTTCTGCAAGAAAGTATTAATTATACCATAGACACCAGCAAGTGGTACTAAGCGATAAATAAATGCTCGGGAGGTTGACATGCATATTGTTTCAAGTAGATCCATGATTTATTATCTAATTTAGATAAATGGCAAACAGTGTATCCTAATAGCCCCTTTTCATTCTGCTTTATGCCTCATTGTCTCTGAGTATGGAATAAGAAATGAATCATCACCTAAGCCCCATGAGAAGGCTGGCAGAACGGCTAAGAGCACAGGCTCTTAATGTCATACTCTTGGGGGTTCAACCCGAGACAAGCTGCTGACTGAGGGCAAATGCCACAATGCTAAAGGGCTTCTTGGCAGGGCTTCAAACAGAATCCAAACCTGACCCCTGAACCCATTCTGCTTCAAGCATTTTTAAATTTTTTTCTGAACTCAAGTCTGAACCTGGAGATTTAAATCTTACATGTAGATAGCAGGGCTTCAAACTGCACCTGAAGCCCAGGTTCAGAAAAAATAATCATTCATATATATATTTCATATATATATATATATATATATATATATATATATATATAAATTTTTTTTCCTGTACTGGGGGTGAGCCCAGGGCCTGGCGCTTGCATGTTTTGCAATTGCTGGAACACTGAGCTGCAACCCCCAGCATCCCCCCTTTTTTTTTTTTTTAACTTTTTGAGACAGGGTCTCACTAAGTTATGCAGACTGCCTCTGGTCTCAAACTTGTGATCCTCCTGCCTCCGCCTCCCGAGCCTCTGGGATTACAGGCATGCACCACTGCGACTGGCATCAGAAAAATAATTTTTAAATGCTTGAATTGGAGTGGGCTCAGAGTTCAAGTTTGGGTACAATTTGAAGCTCTGCCTGTGTGACAGGGACAGGGTTGAGGATTAAATGAGCTAAACCACTTGTCACTGGGTATGGCATGAAGAATGTGCGCCTCCTGTGGTAGTTGTCACTAGGATGGGCTGAGGCTATGTCTCTGGATTTCAGTGGTGAGGCCCCACATCAACCTCCAAATTGCACCTGGCGAGGAGGGTGGCACAGAGACGGTTGAATGGTGAAAGGGCAGCACTAGTGCCAAGCCATCCAGGGCCAAGCTAGCATCTCCCCGGGGCCATGACAACTTACATTTCTGAAAGACGAGAGGGGCTTCTGAGAGTCAAGATTTGCCCCCAAGAAGTCATCATTTTCACCTGCGCGTGGGTGGGTTCATGATGGCCTCCCAGCCAAGATGAGTCTTTCTTAATGAACCCCAGCAAAGAGGCCTGCAGTCCCATGAACCCTGTTATTCAAGCCAACAGGTCAGGACCTGCAGGACAGCCAGGAACCCCAAGGCAGTGACAAGGAGCCCTCACCAAATGCCTGCTTTGGGGCAAAGAAACTCTTGTGTTTCCCCTTGAGAATAGGTCTCCACTTGTTGTTAGGTGCCGTGGAGTCGTGTCTGACTCATGGCAACCCTCATAGGGTTTTCTATGGCTGATTGTTTCAGGATTGCCTCAGGAGTGGATTGCCACATCCTTCTCCCATTTTTGTGGTGCTGGGAATCAAACCCGGGACCTCAGAGACTGCACAGCGGCGCTCTATCAACTGAGCTAAATCCCAGCCCCAGGTCTCCACTGGCAGCCCCTAAACCTATAGTTCCAGGGGGCAAATTCCATAAGTGATAGGATCCCCAAAGTTAAAAATCTAATCAGTGGAAGAGGAAAATCCCATTTCCCCAGAGTTAACAAATACCTGAGTAAGACTCAGTTTCTACTCTGACACAGCCTGTGGGGCCTGGTGAGTCTGAGCACCTGTAACCGGGGGTGTGGGGAAGAAAGCCAAGGCCACCTCAACTCTGGAGTTGCCAAGAAGGAAGCCCCCACAGCGTGCTAAGTGGCTGGAATAGGGCCGTCAAGGCTTTTGGTTTCCAGTTTGGGTGGAAGCCTTCTTTCCTACACCGTACTCTTGGAAGCAGCCTTTCAGGCTGTCAAGACGCCCCCACACTCTGTACTAGGCTGGGCTGCAAACATGACAGGCTCTGGGGGCTGGCGTCTCAACTGCAGGTGGGCTGCAGTGCAGAGGGGCCGCCACACATGGCTTCAGTCCTGCCCCTAGAGATTGCATGCCAGAAACTCCTTACGCCCAGTCCCTCCACACCTGTCCTGCGGCTGCTAAGCTGTGGCCCATGGGGTTTCCAGGAGAAAACAAAACAAGGCCAGAGGCTGTAGTTCTGCCCAGCACCCCAGTCAGGACTTGACCTTTCCTGCAGAATAAAGTGCTCCTCAAGGGCCTTGGCCCCTGTGACTCTACACGTGTGGTCACGGGGAGGTATGGAGTAAGTGCCGCCACGTGAGATTGGAGATCGGCTCCCCTCCGTCACAAGAAGACCCATCAGCATAATCTTCAAGGCCCTGGTTCCTGAAATCATCGTGCAAACAATCAGACCTCAGCAAATCCATTCTAATTCACGTCATTTAAAACTTTTGTTTTCTGTAAAGGATTAGGCTCAGAAAGAATTTAATCACAGCAAATCCACTTCCAAAGTAGTTATAGATCCCATGAACAAGAGGAATGATTAGGAGAAAAGACTGAAAACCCTCTGGCTCCTGAGAGCTCCTGTTGGGCACCTCATTGATCAGACTGGCCTTCCTGATGGGAAGCACCTGCTCACCGCACGGTCTTCAGCCTCTCAGCCTTGTCAGCCAGGAATGAAGACAGAAGTAGAGGCCAGGCCCGGCCAGGCCACAGCTCTGCATCAGAGGTCAGTTCTGACCTGCAGCTAATTTGTATTGGTGTCCGGTCTGAGCCATGCCCTGATCTGGGTGTCACACACCCAACAGCGGCCAAAACAGCAAAGATCCCTGCCTTCGTTCCAGCGGAAGATGAAGGACAGTAGAGAGGCACGATGTGTTACACGGTGATGTTTTGGAAAGAAAAATGAAGCAGGGAAGGAGGCAGTTGGTGATGGAAGGGACATTATTGGTACTGGGCGGTCCGGTAGGGATATTCTGAGGGAGTGGCATTTGATCAGGGACCTGAATAAGGTAAAGGAGTGAGTCACATGGACATCTGAGGGCAGTGTTACAGTAGGAGCAAAGGCACTGGGGCAGTAGGGGGCATGGGCCTGCTCCCTGACACAGCATCTACAAATCTACTTTATGGGTTTCAGAGGCCAGACCAGCTCATCATTATAGAACAAAGCCTCTCCAGCAAGTCTGCAGAACACATCTCGGTCCCTGTGAGCCATTCTTGCCCTTCTCAGCCTCTTCCTGGAAGCCCCCTAACTCAGCATGCACCTGATTCCCAGGGGAATGACATTCTATCTGGAGGTTACGTTCGCAACTATGCCATAGCATCCAGTCAGGAAAGGCTCTGACCGGCCCATGTCACAGTCACAGCTTCCATGGTGCCATGTAACTAGTCACTACCAATTGGACCATTGGAAGGACAGCTGCTCCTTCCACCCCCAGTGTGAATGGGTCCCCTGGTTGGCCCAGGGACTCCTCCAGCTGGTGCCAATGTGAGAAGCCCAGCTGTGTCACATCTCCAGCACATACATGCCACAGAACCAATCCCAGGCTGGTGGCCTTTTGCCCCTGAATGCAGCCCCATTTTATACCATCCCTGACTTATAGGGGAGACAAACTGAGGCACTGAGGCACCCAGGGTTCCGCAGTGGCTACAGAGCTGCTCCAAGCCTGATAGATTCAGGAACTTACTCTAGGAATTAGACCTTATCGGTCACCAGGAAAGAAGACTCTAAATGGGGGACTCGGTGGATCAGCAGAGGTCACGAGCCAGCCCTGGGGGGTGAAGGCAAGTTGGAGCCTGCAGGGAGGCCTAGGAGGTTCCATGTTCCGCTAGGGGAGGCTAGGGTAGGGGTCTGTGGAGCCTGGCGGCCTCTGTGTGGCTCCCTCTTCTGTGAGCTCGGAGAGGAGTGTGTGGTGTGGGCCTGGGCTCGCTGTGGGGCAGTTGGGTCAGCGGTCAGGAAGGAGAGCTGGACGTGAAGCCATGAAGCCAAGGACAAACTGGAACTTGCCACTGCCCTAGCCCTTTGGCACGTTTGCCTTGCTGGGATTCTAAAAGGCCTTCAGGGAAACAGTTTATCCGGCCCTGGATACCTGGCTTGGCAGCCCGCCTGGCACGGCGCCCAGGGAACTCACTTCCTGGCATCAGTCTACTGGGTGGGGATCCCAGACACCAGCCTTTTAAGTAAAGTCCAAGTCTAGGAGGACAGACAGACAGCATTGGGGTATGAAGCCAGGAGTGCTCGAGGCTGCCTGGCCTGCTCCTCGAAGGTCTCCCTGCGGCCCTCCCTGCCCCGCTGTGCAGCCCCTCTGTCCCCAGGGTCTGTCCCCAAAACACACATAGGCGCTCCCCATGGAGGCTCATTTCGTTTCTCCCAGGGCCCCTGCTGCCTCCTACACCCTGCTCACTTCCAACTCCACTTCCAGCCCCAACTGCCCAGAGCCAGGCCCTGCACAGGCTTCTCCCTGCCGGACACGGCCATGGTGTGCAGCACAAAACCAAAGGCCTTGGCCTGTAAACCCCCGCTGGTGACTGGCTGCTGGCAACAGCCAGTCCAAATGCTCCCCAAGCAAACGAGTTAGCTACAGGCTGAAGCACCCTTGCCCCTCAACAGGCGACACCCCCCACTTCAGCCACCGTGTCACTTCAGGTGTCCTGGAGACCCAGAGGTGCCTTGGAAAGTGCCCAGACTTTGGAGCATAAGTCAGAGTTCAGTCCCAGGTCTGGACCGAGGCCTTCGCTCAAGATGCAAGCTTCTGTGCCACTGGCCACGTGACGACAACTCCTGTCTGTTCAGTGCCCAGCACTGCCAGTGACACAGAATAGGACCAACAAAATGGCCACCAGAGAGAAAATAGAGGCGAGGCAAGTTGGACAGAGGCCCAGGGCCACACCACCCTGCTGTGTACCCCACACTCTCCCAGAATCCCCTTCCCCTCCTACACTCAGCACCACGTCCCAGTAGCTTCCCTAGACTCAAAGTTCTGGCTCCTCCTCTGATCTCCCATCCCAGTGCAGCACCACCTGGTTTAGGGGACATGACGATGGTAGAACCAGGCTGCAGGTGTGTGCATGGCCAGTCTGACGGTCCTCCCACGTGGGACTGGGACACACATGTTTGATGATCCACTTAAGTTTTAGAAAGCTGTTCAAAAGTGCAAGATGAAGCTGGATGCAGTGGCACACACCTGTAATCCCAGCAATTTAGGAGGCGGAGGCAGGAGGATCGAGACTAGAGGCAGCCTGCATAACTCAGCAAGACTCTGTCTCAAGATAAAAAAGGGGTCAGAGGTGGTAGAGGACTTGCTAAGTGTGTGTGAGGCCCTGGGTTCAGCCCCTAGTACTGCTTAAAAAAATAAAATAAAAAATAACGGAAAAGAAAAAGAAAAGAAAACAGTAGAAAAGAATAGAAAGAGAAAAGGAAGAGAAGTGCGAGTCGAGTCTTCTTGTCTGAGTCCAAGCCTACCACCACAGTTGTCTAACCCACAGACCAGCCTCTGTGCCTTGATAAATGTTACTTAGAGCCACCATATTGAATTAGGAGCCAATTATATCCAATTTACCCTGTAACAGGATTAGGTCCATTTCCTGCAATGTAGCAGAAGGGGCTGGTGGTCACCAAGCTAATCCGTAATTATCTTTTATAATTACAGCCCAGATGGGTCATGCTGACAAGGTCCTCCTACAGAAGTCGGCAGGGTTTCACCATGGCTGCTGGCCCCTCCACAGAGCCTTTGATCCCTGCCGTCCCCCTTGATGAATGTATTTTAGGGTGGCTCCTTCTAGAGGCCATGTGCCAAAGGCAGGAAGTAGGACCAGGAGGCCCTGTGGCAGGGTGGGTTGAAATCAGCACTGGTTTTGGAGTTAAGCAGATCTGAACTCAAATCCCTGCTCCTTTACTGTGACCTTCAGTAGCAGGCTTTACATCTTGGGGCCTCAGTTTCCGCATCTGTAAAACAGCGGTGCACCATAGTGGGGATTTGTGGCGACATCCACACTGGTGCCTGAGGAACACAAGGCTAAAGGGAGGAAAATCTGGGCCTCGGACCACGTTGACCTCCGCCTTGAGATGACACAAGTCTTTAGGTTTATCATGATGTCACAGTTGCGCCGCATTGGTAACAAGGGGCTCCTTTCTGGGTGTGACCACTACAGAAACCATGGCAATACCAGCCTCAGACCAGCCACTAATGACAGAGGAATGAACCTGGCAGGTTGGGTAAGAAGTGACTGACTGGGCTCTGAGTGAGCCAGGGAGAATGGACAGTTGGGGAAAAGACCACCCCCGACTGTCAGCGGTAGGGGTAGGGGCCTAGAAGATCCTTCTGCGCAGGTGTTCACAGACAGGGTGGGTGGTTCTTTTCTGGACCCCATGGGCCTAGAAGGGCCTCCATGAGCAGGGCATACATGGCAGTGTTATTCTTTTCATAGCCACAGCCTGTGGGCCAGGGTCTCCATTTATAAGCAGGCCAAAGTGGTGACCAGATGTGCACTGGGCATCAAGCAGAGGGTAATGGAGCTGGATGGTGGCTTCTCCTGGCTCCCTGCTGACCTCCACTTGGAACCCAGAGCAAGAGCTGGGTGGTAGGAACAGCCTGAAGTCCCCATCTGGGGAAAGCCTGGCCTCATGCTGCCACTGACCAGGCCTGATTCTGAATCCTGAAGTGACCTCTGCCCACCCTCATCCAGAAGGCCACTCCTTTGGCTCCGGCATTTGAATGTGAGTCTGAGAACCCAGAGCTGCAGGGAGAGGTTGGCCAGGGAGGTCTAGGATTTGCTCTCTTTGTTCAGAGCCAATAACTACAGGCTCAGTGTTTTCAAACGCTTGAATCAACAGAGAGACTGTTTATCAATATTTAAAAAAAGAAATGTAATTAGAGGTTGGCCAACCCCCAGGGCTCCTGGCCTCAGATGTCAAAGGCTTCCTTGACTTGGAGGGGGACAGAATGAAAAGCAACCACAGACACCGTCTGCCATCGTGTGCTGGGCCGCAAATCCCACTTGACAGGCGCTCCCTGTGGAGGCTCATAAAAGATTCTGTGGCTAATGGAATGGCGTTTCACATATGGCCACATTTTTTTCATTCCTAGGTGGTTTTTCTTTCTAAACTTGGGACTATGGCGAGTCTATTTTAAGAACGTTAATTGCTGTCTGATTTTAATGTAACTAATGTGAACAAAAACACAACTTTGAACTGAGGAAAGGAGACAAAAGCCAATTTGTGGGGTAATTTTCTGTTCGCAGCCCTCAAGATTGCCCCCGAATGTTAGTCTGATGCATTCATTTCTGGTCAGGAGAAATGAATAGCCGGTTTTTTTGGGTGGTTTCTGGAGAAGGAGACAAGGGCTGGCCACATCTGCCTTGGAGACGCTGGCCCAGGCCACCTGAGGCCAGGATCCCTCCTCGGGGCTCAAAGAGGTAGTGTCAGGAGAGTAAAAATAGAGCGAGGGATTCAGCCACAGCATTGACACAGGGTTTTCTCCTCCCAGTGACTGCCACGCAGGTCCCTCCTTTTCCAGCTATTCTAAGAAAAAAAGTAAGATTTTCTGAAAATGAAATAAAATCGGCAGCGCTACATTTTAGCCACATTTCCTGCCATCTTCCCCCTTTCCCAGTGCTCTTTTTTGCTCTTCTTTCCTCACCAAACCAAAACCAGATGAGCCCCAAGGTTCTGTCCTTTACTGCTTTTTCCTTCTGCTGCCCACCCTGAGAATGGGTGTCCACAGCTGTAGCATCGGCAGGGGTCCACGTGACCACAGCCCTGGCACTCTCCAGCACAGTCCCCCTGAATGGTCTCTCCCCCACATAAGCCCCCCACATCCAAGAATCAGAAAATGTACCTCCCTTTGGAAGGGAGTGTCCAGGGCATAGTCCTCCCTGTGGTCATTGTCCCCATAGTCTTTGTCTATCTGCAGGTAACCAGGACTATTTGATGTGGGACCCGGTTCCCAGCCCTGGCAAAGTACACCCTCCGATGGTGCTAGGAAAAATGCGGGCTCACTCCAAGGGGCCCCGATGGGGAACTGGAGGGAAGAACAGGGAGGTTTTGCCAAGGAAGGGATGCTTTGGCTGAGACCTGAAGTGAGGAGGCGCTGGCCAGGCAAAGCAAGACGTCCAGGCTGAGCAAGGGCCAGCGTGGGCAGAGCAGGGCCCACAGGAGGACTCAGGAGAGCTCTGCGGACAAGCGGGAGAGGAGAAGATTGGCAAAGAATGAGCAGGGCGAGGAGACTGGACGTAGGAGACGGATCTTCCTGGGGCGATAAGCACAGCTGGGAGCCTGCTCAGCTTCTATGTGGAAAGATCACACTGGCTTGTCTGGGCAGAGTGGATGGGGGCAAGGCTGGTGGGCCTGGTGAGTGATATAGGGCTTGGCCAGGTCCCCTCCCATCCTCAGCCCAAGCAATAGCTCTACTAGGTTTATACCTTCCCAGTCTTCTAGCTCTCTGACCAGACAGACTCCCAGGACAGCAGCTGATAGAGCTGTTCACACTCAAGTGTTTATGACAAATAATGGCAGCAGCCACTCAGATCTCTGCAGCAGACCACGGTGGCAGGAAAGAGAGGAGGGCGGTGGTTAAAGAGCTTTCCAGCCCCCCTGGGGGTTCCCCCTTGCCCATGGGCACCCCCTGTTTATTAGGGAGCCCCAGGGGTCAAATCCTAACCCTGATGGGGCCACATATAAGTCTTACTCAGAGAGTCCAAGCTGTTCCACTCTCAACTGTGTGACTCTGGACAAGCGACTTATGTCCCTACCTTATCCTGAGCCTGTTTTCCTCTCTGAGGATGGGGACAATACTACCCAACCTTCCCAGGCTTTCAACGATAAAATGTATGTATAATGTTCTCTGCACAATGTCTGGCACCCAGTGGGTGCCCCTAAAATACTGTTGATGATGATGATGATCCCAGAAGGCCGTAGATGCTACCACTACTCACATGCGAGTTCACCCAAGTCCCCAAGATTCAAGGCTCTGCTTTTGCATCTCTTCCATCCTAACAAGGCAGCCTAATTGATGCACTAGTCCAAACAATCAAGCAGACTCTCAGCTCCTGCAGGGCCCCCAATGAGTACAGAGGCAACTGAATCGTTTGGTGACTGACATGCCGGGTGGTTGTTGTTGTTGTTAGGTGCTGTCGAGTCGGTATCCGACTCATAGCGACCCTCATAGAGTTTTCAATGGCTGCCTGTTTCGGGATTACCTTGGGAGTGGATTGCCAGGTCCTTCTCCCATTTTTGCGGTGCTGGGAATTGAACTCGGGACCTCAGAGACTGCAGCGCAGCGCTCTACCCACTGAGCTAAATCCCAGCCCTGCTGGGTGGTTAGATTTTATTAATCCCACCAAGGTTCCACAAGTGCTTTTCAGGGACCGGGCATTGTAGGCTCCAAGACCAAGCCTGGGGTTTGCCTCTGGGGAAGGGGTTGGTAACTTTAGAGCTGAGCCTTGGAGGCTGGGTGCCAGGTGGACCACCCAGGGAGGGTGTTCCAGATGCAGGGGACAGCATGTGCAAAGGCACAGAGGCGTGAAGTGGATGGCATGTTCTAGGAAAGAGGAAAGCCAGAGTGGGGTCACAGACTGAGTCAGTGGGAGGAAGGGAGGTGCAGAAGGGAGGCTGGAGAGGGCAGAGCCTGATCACTAAGGGCCTCCACTGGGGCAGGTGAAGGGGTTTAGCCTGTGGGTGGAGGAAGATCTAAGGACCCCAGACAAGGGCCAAAGGAACTCAGAGTTGATCATGGGGGTGAACATGGGCTTAGAAGTGGAATGGGAGCCAGGGCCAAATGCAGGCTTGGTGGCCGCACACCCACTCGAGCGAGAATGAGGAGGGCTGTGGGGAGGTGACAGCCCAGGAGGAGGGGGAAGCAAGGACTGAAATAGACTATGGAGCTGGGAGCCATTAGCCTTGACTCTGAACAGGACAGGCTGAAGGTGAAGAAGGGGCCAAAGACAGAGTAAACGGCTGAGGAAGGCAGGCAGCCAGCCCAGGCTGGACCCAGGTCCGAGCACCAGCCGGCAGGACTCCCTCCCTGCCTTCCCTCAGCAACTTTGTCTCTCTCTCTTCTTTAACTGCAGCAATAGGAAACCAAATACTTTTGTTTCCTCTGCTGTGCTGAGGATGGAACCTAACACCTCACCCATGCCAGACAAACACTCCACCACTGAGCCCCCACGAAACCAAATACTTTTATATTGTTTAATATATTCATAATTTGTAATAAAAAAAAGTAAGCAAGATTTGGGCTGGGGTTTAGCTCAGTTGGTAGAGTGCTGCTCTGGACTCTCTGAGGCCCTGGGTTCGATCCCCAGCACCACAAAAACGGAGAAGGAAGTGGCAATTCACTCCCGAAACAGTTAGCTATTGAAAACCCTATAGGGGTCTCTACTATGAGTCAGACATGACGCAATGGCTCCTAACAACAAGAAGCAAGATGTTTTCTATTTCCTCCTCCAACAAAGAAGGAACATTACCTGTACATGATCTCTTGTGTGTATGAATCTCTAGATTTTTTTTCTCTTGTATTAAAGTAAGAAGACAGTTTAGGCCCCAGGATGAGGCTTGGAGGTGTCCACTGGTGCCCGACTGTGCCTCAGCACCCCCCACCCCGAGGGACCCCAGGCCAGCACAGCTGGGGCCTGATCTCCCCCGCCCTGACCTGGCCCATCATTCAGTGGCTCGGCTGGACTGTGACACGACAGCTCTTTGCCTGTGGGACTGAGATCTTCCCTCTGAGGCAGAGGACACATTCTAATCCCCAGGACGATGACATTTTGATAAGGTTTTAAAAATGATTTCACTTTGCAAGACAAACAGCTAATAAAATAGATTCTTTTTTGGTAACCACCCATACAGCAATCAATCTGTCACTCGAAAACCTGGCTCCCAAGGAGTGTGAAATGAGGCCACTCTGGAGTTCTGTGGGAACAGAGAGCCCCGAGATGCCTTCCCCTCGACCAGATTACACTTGCTCCTGAAACAGGGAGGATCTCCGAATCAGAGCACAGGAGATACACAACTAATTAATTGTTCAATCAATAGTGACTTTGGGAGGAGGTGGTGCTAGTTGAGAGTTAACACTGCTTACATGCAGCCTCCCACACCAACACCTGTACACCTTGCCTCCCTTTCTTTTCAATTCTATCTCCTTTGGGAAAATAAGTAAGTAAACATTTCCCACTCTGGGGGCTGGCAGAGTGAGTCACGCCCCAGGGGCCTCTCCTCGGCTACAGCCATTCAAGCAGGAGCTTAAAACAAAAGGTCATTTCAACACCACCAACAAAAATCAATAGGACAAGCCTCAGTCATGAGACGCGTCCCTCTGTGCCCACTTGAGGCCACCAGTGGAATAAAGAGGCCCTCACTTCACTCACTCTCCTTGTCACTCCAGCTCTGCCTGGCTGCCTCTGGTTTTTTCTATCTTTATTTTCCCATCGCAATAATTCCTTCAGCGGGCTGGGATTTAGCTCAGTTGGTAGAGCGCTGCTCTGCAGTCTCTGAGGTCCCGAGTTCAATCCCCAGCACCGCAAAAATGGGAGAAGGACCTGGCAATCCACTCCCAAGGCAATCCTGAAACAGTCTGCCATTGAAAACCCTGTAAGGGTCGCTATGAGTCGGATACCGACTCGACGGCACCTAACAACAACAACAACAACAATAATTCCTTCACTGCTTAAAAAAAAAAAGTCTCATACATCCAGTATGGTTTAAGTCACTTCCAATTCTTTCTAGGAACAAGACAGAACAAATGAATTAGTTAACCAGAAACTGCCCCAAGTGGCTCTAACTGAAGAACGCTTGGAAGAGAAGCAGGTGACCATGAGTGCCAAGCAAGGAGCAGCAGTGCCTGCCTCAGTAGGGCCTCAATAAATGTCAATTAATTTGGTTTTAAAATGATGTAATCTAGAAACTCTCAGAAACAAATAGGATGAACAGGATAATAATGACTTTGAAAGAAATAAATGACCAAGAGAAAAATTACTAACAAGAACACCTCAGAGCCAAAAGTGGCTGTAATTCCACGGTGTAAACCATAAAAGAATTGAGAAACACCTGGAAGGAGTAATTGACATAAAACTGAAACAAAAGAACAAGGAAATCAGTGATGTTGAGGATAAAGTAAGACATCAAAGCAAAAATGTCAACCAAACACAGAGGAGAAAATAACTGATTGGAAAATGGGAAATGATGTCATGGCCCTAAAATAAGGATAGGAGAGAAACAAATGGGATGAGGCTTAAAATGAGGGAAACACAGAAAAAAATAATGCAAGACAAGTTTCCAGAGATGAAAACATAGCTCAACCTAGAACTAATAAACACATATGGTGCCTTTCAAGTTTAGCTTTGAGAAAAAGAAATGAGCATTTGCTAGTTAAAATTTTAAATTATAAATTATCTGACAAGTTGAAGTGAAGGGAGATATGCCCTTCTGAAACTAGATAAGAATGACAAAAGAACTGACATTACAAATATTGAAGACAAAAATGAGCCTCAGGGCATAAAAATAAATGCAGTTCTGACCACATATATGGATTCTAACCCCATATTAGTTATGCTCCTAAGCAAGACTTGCTCTGAATAAGAAGGAAAAAACAAAATCACGTAGAAAGTAGGAGGAATTTGGACACAATTATACCTTTTAAAAGCAAAGGAGGCTGTCTGCCTTTTTAATAAAGATATAAAAGACAAAAGCTGCCTTACATAACAAGAAATTAGAATTAGAATGGACCAATTGAAGAAGAAAGAATAAATGATCTGACAAAATGTTGTCACTCTCAAAACTTCATCTCTACTCTTATAATTTCAAAATTTTGTTCCAGCCCAGATCTCAGTTCTGAGTCCTACCACCTGGACACATCCATGCAAATGTTGCACAACAACCAGTCCACCCCTGGCCTGTGAGCATCTCCATCAACTGTATAGTGGCCTGAATGGGGAAACCTCTGAATTCACTCCTGTTCTTTCATGCTAACCCTTGGTCCCATCTGTTTGTATTAGTCAGCTTGGGCTTCCATAAAATACCACAGACTGGGGGGCTTAAACCACTCAATTTTATTTTTTCTCAGTTCCAGATGCTAGAAATCTGAGATTAGTGTTTTGGCTGATTCAGTTTCTGGTAAGGGCTCTGTTCCTGGCATATAGACAGCCTTCTCTAAGTTCTCACAAGGCCTTTCCTGGGTGTGTGAGTATTCGTTGGTGTCCCCTCTTAGAAGAACACTAATCTCATCTGATCAGGGCCCCGTCCTTATAACCTCATTTAACCTTAAAGATCTGTCTCCAAATACAGCCACACTGGGGGTTAGGGCTTCCAAATATGAACTTGGAGGGGAGGGACACAAACATTCAGTTCCTAATGCCATTCTACCCTCTTAGAATCCCCCATGTATGTGACCACTTTCTTTTCCCTGTGCTGGCTATGCCATCTCCCTGCTTCAGCTACCATACTGGCCTTCCTACTTGCCCTCACCCTGTGCCCACCCCATGCCCTCTGCAAAATTATCTTTCCAAAATAGACATTGGATCACTGAATACCTACTAAGGGTTTTCCCCAGTATTGTCTCTTCTCATTCTTCCAACAACCCTGCAAAGGTGTAGAAACCCAAGGAAGGCCCAGAAAGGCTAAGTAAAGCCCCAGTGTTGCTCAGGGTTGGATTTGAACCCAGATTGGGCTCTGACAGGGTGCCAGGGCCATAATGCACACAAGTACTGATGGGCAGATTGGGGGGGATGTTACCTACAATTGTAAACTCAGCTTCTCCTTTATCAGTACTACGGCACAAAATTGATTTCCCTTGTGATTCTAACAACAGTGACCTAGGCCCTCTGATCACCTGTCTCTCTGGGGACAAACAAGGAGTTAACATTTTGTTAATCAAACTGAAACTACATACTTTCCCTGTTAAGGACAGGTTCGTGCATATGACTCCAATTATTTATCAGTAAATTTATTTTCACTTTCAAGGGTAGAAATTTTGCCAGCACAAAATGACAGACGAACCTCTGCTTTGTCTTAATTCCCCACTAGCTGATGCCCTAGCATCTGTTCGCTGATGTGAGGTCACAGCCCCATTCACTGGAAGATCAAGTTGAACCGACCAAGTGAGACACTCACCTCCCCGTGGCGTTCCTTGGAGACTCTGTGGTTTGAGAAGGGCAGCCCTCTCACCAGCCATGTCCAGCAATTACTCTAGAGCATTCTGCACATCCCACACCCAAGGTCTCACTGATGCACAGACAGGCCCCCTGAGCATGCCTATCTCTCCCTTTGCCTTGGTGTTAGGGGCCTCAGTGACTCCTTCCCCACAGCCAGAAGCTGCTCCCCACTTTCAACCCAAGTTTTAACTCTTAGCATGAGGCTGGGCTGACTCAGATCTGCATGAAACCAGACCCTGACACTCAGCTGGAGGCCTGGGTAACTCTGAGTACATTACCAGACCTCTTTGGGCTTGAGTCTCTTCGAAGAAACCTGGCTTCGGTATCAGCACGCTGGTAACTAAATCAGCCTCCTAAAGTACCAGGCCCTTTGCAAACATTATTTCTACACCAATGAAGTCAGTGTTGCTCTTGTTTCAAGGATGCAAAAACTGAGACTCAGAGAGGTAATCTACTCACGCTACTACTGGTTCTGGGGAGCAGGTCCATTCAACTCCACAGCTGGTTCTGTTTCCCAGGAGAGGCAGAGGCATTCAGGAATCTGACCAGGCTTAGAGCGTCCGGGGACATGGTCTCACTTGGAGCCGCACGTCCATCTGGGGTCACTCCAGGTGTTGGTCTGCGGTCTAGGGGCCTGTGGGCTTGAGGCCTCCTGGTAGGCAGGCAGGCAGGCAGGCACGTGCCTGGACCACTGCTGGCTCCGCAGACACTGCTTTGCTGTGCTGGGTAAATGGCCCACTTTCCATGCCCGTCCCCCACGCCTGCCCTGCCCTGCTCCCACCGCCTATTTAAGTGAGAGGCCCCAACTCAGCCCAGACACAGCCGGTTTCCAGAGCCAGAGGAGCAGCGCAGCAGGCTCCACTCACCCGGGGATGAAAGGCCCTTCTGTCTCACCATTTCCATCCGGTGCGTTCTGAATGATGCTGCTGAATGGGGTTGTGGCGGGAGCTGATTTGGCTCACCTGGGAGTATATTGAAATTTGTTGCTGGTAGAGGGAGACTCTGATTGGATTTTTCCCATTTCCAATCCCTGACTTGATGTGATCTTCTTTTCAAAGAAGGAGAAAGGCTCTAGTTTGTGAGAGGACAGGGGAGAGCATATTTCAAAACTAGCTCAGAATATCAATGATCTGACATGTTTTTCTTTGAGAAAGGGGCCTATGATAGCAAGGGTGCAGATTCCATTTCCCTTCAGGAACCCCTTGGGAAAGAGTCAGTTCCTGTCATTTAATTCTATTTTGAAAATACATACGGGGGATTTTTCAGAAGAGTTTGGAAGGGGTTGGGAAACTATGCAGCTTGTGGGGGACATTTTGGGAATTGTCAGAGGTCAAAGACTGCTTGACAAACTTCTTACTTAGAGCCAGGAGTGAGTCCCTCCCTTCTTGGAGAGAGGACAGTGGGGGCTCAGAATCACACAGGCCCAGGTGGCTCAGGAGGGGGCCTACCTCCTTTATGTCTACTTCCAGAGGCTTGCTAAGGTCGTCTACCTACCAAAGGTGAAGAGGTAGGCATCATAGAGGCTGGGCTCAGGGTCTCCACTGGAGGCCAGGACAGCAAGCCACTCTCTTGACTTTCCAGCAGGCTGGACTTCCTCAGCTATGGGGTGGGGGTAGCGTCTGTCAGGTACTTAGCTCAGAGAAAAGAAGCTAGAATTCAGCTTAGTTGGTAGTTTGCTTTGTGTACTCTGAGGCCCTGCGTTCGATCCTAGGGAGATCAAAGGACCAGGCAGCCCATTCTTGAAATAATTCCAAAAACAATCAGCCATTGAAAACCCTATAAATAACAGGGAAGCACCGACACAGTGCTGGGGAGTGTTTTGCTCTGTTGTACATAGGGTCACTATGAGTCAGATGGTAGCATGTGGGCATATGGGCTCTGGCTTCCCTCTTCTCACGTTCATTTGGTGCTGGCCACAGTCATCCAAGATCCTGTATTGCCCCCAGTGTTCCAGGAGAGGAGGTATTGGAAGTTCAAAGGTTAAGTGACCTGCCCAGGACTTTCAGCCGCTGGACTTTTTGTTTGGACTAGAATCAGGTCCCCCTGGAGCGCAACCTTTTCTGTGTAGGCTCCTAATCAGAGGGGAGACAAGTATTTGTTTGCCGTGAGAGGAGACACTCTGCCAGTGCTTCTGCAATATCTTTGGCCAGAGGACCCAGAATGGATTGGGACACAGATTTCAGAGTATCCTGAAACAGTAAGGGTGTTTTGCAAACCAATTGTACATAAGGGATGGGTTCTGGTCCGGAGGGGCCCTGAGGAGATAACCTTAATCGGGATGCGGGGAGGCTAAGGGGACTTTGTGCAGGGCAGCTGAACTGCCTGGAGGCAGCGGAGGAGGAGAAGCGAAAGAGAGCCATGCTGCTGTGTCCACTTAAAGCCGATCTTGAGGGACGGGACTGGGACCCCCGGGCGGGGCCCGGAGCCAAGGATTTGGCCCGGAGTCGGGGGCGGGGCGTGGGAATGGTAGGCAGGACTGAACAGCTGAGATCGCCCCAGAGGCCAAGGGGGCGTGGTCAGAGAACTGCACCGGGCCAAGGGGCGGGGGACCAGGCCAGCACCTGAGGACAGGGGTGGAGCTAGAGGGCCAGAGGCGGGGCCTATGGCAGGGACTGCGACAAGTGTGCAGGGCAACGTCGCTGGGGTGAAGCGCCAGGATCCCTCGGCGGGGGCGCCAGGGGGTCAGGGGAGCCGGTGGCATCGTGTCCAAAGGCCTCTGCTCACTCGTGTGCCTGCCCACCGTCACCCCCGAAAGACCCCGCTGGGTTCACGAAATGTCCCTGCGGTCGCTCCCCTCCGCCAGCCGGTCTACCCTCCCTCTTATCTGCTGCCACATCCCTCTGGTTGTTCCTCGCGACGCTGCTTCCTCCCCCAGCCACTCCTGCCCGGCTGCCACAGTCCCTCTGCCCGGGCCTGGGTTCGGCCTCCCCCGCCTCCCGCCCGGTGTCTGCGCGAGGCAGAGATTACACAAAGCTCCTGGGAGCGCTCTGATTGTTCCGCCTTCGCCTATCTGATCAAACCCAGGCCCGCTGTGGGGCTCGGCATTTCCCTCCTTCCCTGCACCCTCCCACCCTGCCCACCTCGGGTGGGCCTGGGTCCCGCGATCCACGTGGCGGGTCCGTCCACCTCGCCCACAGAGTCCTCCGCGCCTGTCAACCCTCCTCTGCGGGGCTCTCGCGTCAACCTCCACCCGCACCCCCTCCGGCTGCACTTCGGCGGCTCGGACAGCCCGGCCCACATCCTTGCCCTGGCGACAGTGGAGGGTGTGGCAGCGCCAACAGCGCAGGTGGCGGTCTTTGTACCTGGCTCACCCTTTCTGCACTGCTCAGTGACTGTTGGTTGAGCTCCGGAGATTGTTCTGGGCACCTCTGTGAATCGCTCTTCTCCTTTCAGGTCCTGAATGCGGTGACATCCCCTCCTCAGAGGGAAGGACAACAAGGTCCAAGCGGCCCCTCCTCAGGTAAGACTGAAGCTTCTGGAATCACGGCGTGTGGGAGGGGAGGCGCCTTAGGCCTTCCCCTCCTGGGATACTTGTTAATGTTTTTATATAAATAGGTAGTATGTGAAATCATTGAAGAAAAGTTTCTGCTGTCCAGTTAAAACGTCTGAAATCCTGCCTGGCATGGTGGCCCACGTCTGTAATCCCAGCTACTCTGGAGGCTGAGGCAGAAGGATCTCGAGCTGGAGGCCAAGGGAGCCTGCCAATTTAGCTAGACCTTGTCTCAAAATTTTAAAATAAATAAATAAATAAAAGTTTGAAACCCACAGTTCTGGGATGAGCGATCTGAGTAGGGCTACCCTCCTGTGGAGTACAGGTCCAGCACAAAGGCGGTGTGTCTGCAGGCCGTTTGTGGAGGAAATGCCAACTCCTTCAGCGCGTAGGAAAAGTATTGACTGAAGCAATACAAATTAAATATCCTGGAGAATATAACCAGATACCACTGCCCACCACTGGGCTGCAACCCCAGCATTTTTTTTTTTTTTAATATAGGATCTTGCTAAATTGCACAGGCTTCCTCTGACCTTGAACTTGCAATCCTCCTGCCTCAACCTCCCGAGTTGCTGGGATTAAAGGCATGCCACCATAGCACCCAGCTCTGAAAAACATTTTAATGCTAAAACCCAGAGCTGGTAAGGGATTGTGAAACATTCTCAAACAACCTGAAAATTGACACAATCTTGGTGGACAGCAGTTTGGCAATACATATCAGAAGCTTTAAGTTTACTAATTCTCTTGAATCCACCCCCAAGAAATAATTCAAAACACTGTGTATTCTCAGAGGAAAAAAAAAAAAAAAGAAAGAAAGCAGAAACTAAGAACACAGTGACCACCTGACAGCCAGGAACCTCAGACTGGGAGCCAAAGAGCAAGACCGTTATAAGAACCCACCCCTTCCCAAATATTAACAAATTACATGTTTTCAGAGCTGCCAGGGAAGTCACCAGGTGAGGGCAGGGAACACTGGGGGTTTGAAGTGGTGGTGACCTGGATGAAAGAATAGAAGAGGAGGTGGATGAAACTGGCACCTCCGAGGGAGGGAAGAAGACCACTGGGGTCTTCACTACTGGCTCGTGGTTGACAAATGTAACCTTCACGTGACTAAAATAAAGCAGGGATCTTGTCTTATGGGAATTAAAGGGGAAGGACAAGGCAGACAGTGTAGGGACTGTGTTACCCTTCCCCAAAATTTGTCCTAGAGGTAAGGGGGGCATGAGTGCTGGATATTGCTCATTTGCATACTTTTGTATATGTTTGCATATTGTTTATATTCAGGCTTACTGAGAAAGGTAGATAAGGGAAATTAGAGTCAAGAGACCTGGCTGAACCTTTCAGGGACTGTCATTTACTTCTGAGTCTCAGTTTTCTCATCTGTACAGTGGGACTGACTATGCCCATCTAGGGTGGTTGTGCAGTGTAGAAGCACCCTCGATGATAAGAGTACATTCCTGTGGGACATCTGCACAGGAAGCCCTCCCAAGGGAGTTTGTGATCCTTGCCTTTGGGATGTTCACTTCCAGTCACCCTCCTGTCTTTGCAGTGCAACTGGAAGGAAAGGAAGGAGAGAAAGAGGGAATGCGTGTGACTTCCTGAGAAGCTGCAGGTGGCCGCAGATGAGCTAGCTTCCTGCATCTGTTCTGGCTGTGGCTCATTGTCAGTGGGGATGCTGGACTGCCACTTGTCAGTCAGCTAGCAGGGTTCCTTTTACCTGCCTACCATCTACACAGCTAGTATGCTGAGGGCTTGTGGCCTAAGAATTAAACAGAACCCTTACTCCCTGGGAGAAAGGGAGGTTGGGGGAGATGGGTGAACACCTCTCCACCCATGCCCAGAATGCAGAGACAACCCACAGGGAAAACACACAAGCCCCCATTCCTCTTGCTTGTTGTTGTTGTTAGGTGCCGTCGAGTCGGTATCCGACTCATAGCAACCCTCTGTACAACAGGGGAAACACTATTGTCAGTGCTTCTCTGCTGTTCATAGTATTTTCAATGGCAGATTGATTTTTGGGAGGGGGTTGGCAGGTCCTTCTCCCAAGCCTACAGATTCTGGTGTTCCCAGGCAGTCTCCCATCCAGGTACTAACCAGGCCTGACCCTGCTTAGCTTCTGAGATCTGATGGGATCAGATGCCACAAGGCTACAGCTGCAGGCTCCTCTTGTTTAGAGAGAGGGAATTTGCAGACAGCTCTATCCTTGGCATCCCATCCGACCTGATCGCGGAAGCTAAGCAGTGTTGGCCTGGTTAGTAGTTGGGTGGGAGACCTCCTTGGAATACCAGGTGCTACAGGCTAGGGAGAAGGACCTGGCAACCCACTCCTGAAACAATCCACCAATGAAAACCCTATGAATGGTAGAGAGGCCAGGCATGACACAGTCTCAGGGAGTGTTTCGTTCTGTTGTACATAGGGTCACTATGAATCAAACCTGACTTCACGGCACCTAACAACAACAACAACAACAACAACTAGCCTCCTGTTTCAGTCCTGCTTCCAGCTTAATAGATCTAAATGTGTCAGATCTATGTGACAGGGGCCGGTCACCTTTCTGGTGTGCAGACTGCAAACTTGTGCAGTACAAGCACAGAAAAAACCAAGCCAAGTCAGAAATGGCCGTTTAAGGCAGGCCAAAAAGCTGCAGGGGCCATTGGCGGAGACTGGTGAGGATTTGATGAAGAGGCCATCACTATGGTCTCTGAACCCCAAGCTTCTCTGCTGAGGCCATGTCCCTCTGCACGGAGGTGGACAGTGAGGGAACAGCCTCAGCAAATGCAGGAAAGCGTGAAGGGCATGGAGGGGAGCTGCTAGGGCCAAGGTCACCAGGGCTTTAAGAGCAGGAGGCATAGAGCAGTCAGGCCACTAGGTAGAGCCTGCCCTCGCCTCCCCAGGGGTTGTGCAGCCTCCTGGCTTTGGCAGGAGCCACCAAAGCAATGTGGTCAGCTGTGTGGTTAAGAAAGATCCTCCCAGCTGCCAGATGGACCAGCGGAGGCGGGCCAGGTGCAGGGAGGCCAGGTGAGGCTGCTGCAGTTCCTGGTGGTACAGGACAAGGCCTGAACTGGGACATGGCTGTGGGAATGGAACCCAGGGGCTGCAGAGGCAGAGACGTGGGCTGGTGGGAGGAGGCCTGGGGCCCAGGGACTCCATGGGAGACAGCGCTGGTGTTAGGAAGAAGATGGATGCACTTCTAGCAGAAGATGTCAAGCTGTTGAAAAATATATGGGGTCAGAGGTTAGGAGGCACCTGGGCCAGCTGTCACCTGAGAACTGGTGTCCTATGAGGGATCAAACTGAGAGAGGAAGGAAGAGAATGGGGAAAGTCTGGCTTCTGGCGTGTGGGCAGGAGAGGAGACGGCATCACAGTGCTCTGAGAAGTAGCAGCCCCAAGCACAGGAAGAGGGCAGGAAGGATGGGGACCCAGGGCAGGTACAGGAAGTGGGGAGACTGAGGAGTCAAGCAGTTTAAATCCCATGTTGGCTCTCTTTCTTTCTTCATTCATTTCTTCCTTTCACTTTTCTTCTGTCCTTTCTCTCATTTCCTTTTATTTATTTATTTTTTGTCTTGTTTTGGGTTTTTTTTGTTGTTGTTTTGGCAGCACTGGGGATTGAACCTACGGCCTTGAGCATGCTAAGCAGATATTCTACCACTAGGTCCCAGCCCCAGCCCGGGGGCTATTTTTGTTTTGTTTTGTTTTGTTTGTTTTAAGGCAGGATCTTGCTCTGTAGCCCACGCTGACCTAGAACTCACAATCCTCCTGTCTCAAACTCCTGAGTGCTGGGATTACAGATGTGCACCACCATGCCTGGCCTCCTGCCGCTCGCCCTTCCTTCCTTCCTCCTTCCCTCCCTCTCGCCCTCTCTTCCTTCCTCTCTCTCTCTTTCTTTCGTCTTTCTTTTTCTTTCTTTCCCCTCTTTCTTTTTTCTTTCCTTTTCTCTTCTTTTCTTTCTTTCCAGTACTGAGGGACTGAATCCAGGGCCTTGCACATACTTTGCAAGCCCTCTACCACTGAGTTGCATTCCCATCCCTTTTTTATTTTTTGTCTGGAGACAAGGTCTTGCTAAATTGTGTGGGCTGCCTCTGACCTTGAACTTGCAATCCTCCTACCACCTCCTGAGTCGCTGGGATTACAGGCGTGTGCACCACCGCCCCCAGCCTGGGTTTATTTCTTAAAGCATATCTGGACTATTTTCTCATTGGTGCTGAGCCCTTTCTAGAGATTTTTTTCCCAAAACTTACCAGGAAGTGTGCTGAGACAGCTTGCCCACTTTCGCTCTGGGGTGGGGGTGCAGCCTCAAGCTGGGTTGCCACTCAAGTCCCTTCCCACCAGGTGCGAGACACCCACCTCTCCCCCATGCTGCGAAAAGGCAGGATTGCCGAGGCTGGCCTTGACTGCATGGTGTGGAGTGCTCTGTGGACCATCTGTCTTTAAGATAAACAGACCCGCCAGGGGAACCCTCGAGCCCGTGCAGCGGGGCCTCCTCTCAGGCTTTTGTCACACAGCTGTTCCTCCCCTGCAGACTAGGATCTGGTGGTCACAGTGACCACTGAGGGCAGGGCTTCCTGAGTAGCTCCACCCTCTCGTGCCTACTCACAGCTCCCCGCCTGTCCCTCCACTCTACCTGCCTCTCCCTTGCTCACGCCTCCTCCACCCAACACCCACCAGCTACCTCTTTCCTGTCCCCACACCCTCTAGAAGACACCTGCACCGTCAGGACGCACACCAAGAAGGCAAAGTCTCTACTGCCTGCCCCTGCCCTGGCCCTGCCCCTCGTCCAAGACCTGGCGGTATCTGACCACACCCAGCCTCTTGGCTCTGACTCCAGGCGTGGAGCGTAGGCTGTTGGCTCTGCATCAACACGTGTCCACCTTGGGGACCCCTCAGGGACCTCTTCCCCCTGTTTTATAGATGCAGCTCAGCCCCGGGGCCTGGTCCCTCACGCGCACACTTTGCAGGGTTTCCATCCTCCCAGATGGATTTACTTCTCCCTGTCTGGGGATTTATTGCTACCTGTGCCACCAAAGCAACTGTCTACCTGAGCAGAAACAGTCTCCACTAAAAATGAAAAGGTTAAGTCCCAGCACCCTTGATGCTTCGCATTCCCAGAAAACCTGGGCACAAAGCAGAAATGGACTTTGTCAGTTGCCACACTCAGGAGGGGAGGAGTGAGCCTCCGTCTGGCCTGGAGTCAGGGCACAGGAACATCATCATTGCTGCTAAAATGTAGGTGAAGAGAGTGGGGTCTAGAGTTAGATCTGGTTATGTTCCTGGGAACCGAAGGTTGTCAATCAATAAGGCTTTTAGCATCAGGTAAGTGGCTGGTTACGCAGCAAAGCAGAAGCCTTCCTCCATCGGTCAGGAGGGGAGGGGTGAGGCTGTGGTTAGAATCAAAAGTCCTCTCCTTGCTCCCATTGCTTGTGGGTAGCGGGCACCCGTCTTTGTGTCTCCTCACCAGTGGCCATGGCTGATGGAGCAGCTGCCTTCAGGTCAGTATGGCAGAAGGAGAGAACTCTGGAAGATCTCACACCTGCTGTCCAGTACTCTGACTCACAAGGGGACTGGGAAGCACGACCCTGCTTTGTGCCATCAGCTCTAACTGTTCTTCCTTCTCTAGGGGCAGGAGAAAGTGAGGCAAGGGTGCTGGCCTTGGCTTAGGGGGAGGTGTGGACCAAAGGGAAAGGTCTCCCCGGACCTTCCCCCAGGCATCTTATCTGTTTTAGTAGTTGTTTCTGGATGAAGGCCTGTCACTGTCTACACTAGCAATCTTGGTACACATAGCTGCCATAACCAGATCTATGGGTTCCTGTCTCCTCTTTTAGAAGTGAAGGATTCAACAGCCAAGAGCAGGTGTAGACAGGATTGCCACCACCAAAGGGGCAGGCATTCGTTAGAACCCAGAATCCCCTTGATGTTGAGGAAGGCAAGTTTGATGGCGGTACTTAGAAGGAACCTGGGAAGCTACAGACCCCCATAGCCTCCTCCCTACCCTCTTTGATGGGGACAAATGACTTAAGCAAACAGAGCACTAAGTCCCAGCCCCAAGGGCAGCAGACTCCAGCAACCCTCAAATTCGTCCCAGCTGCATCTTCTGGATGCACTAGACAGGTTCACAGGCAGAGTAGTGCACCCCCATGCACCCCCCAAACAAGCAACCCTTATTCCACCCTGAGCTGGGCATCATTTCTTAGGGGAATGGAGTACCAGTTGGTTCTCTTGGAGCCAAGGGCCCCCACAGTGGCACATGCAGGAAAGTTCCTGAGTTTGGCAGTGGCCTGGGCTCAGGACAAGGTCTCTGAACCCCAGAGAGAAGAGAGATCTGGCCTTGGTCCAGAAGGCCCAGCCCTGGGGCTCAGCAGCCCCGGGCTGCAGTGAGGGTTGGTAACATGCCGACACCTCATTTTGTTTACTCATTCTTACTCATTGACTGTTTTAATCTCCGCATAAATTCTCCTGTGGGGCTCAGTATTATATGTTCTTTGCATAGGAAGCTTCAGGCTGAATGGGAAATGATTCCCTTCAAAAGAATTTTAGAAGTCTGTTCTGCTTTAGAAGGTTTATTGCCTTCATCTGTGTTCTCTGGTGCCTTGAAATGCCTACACATCGCGCAGTCAGCCAAGCCATTCCAGGAGGAAACGCTGTCCTTGAACTGCAGCCAAACACAGGGTCTGCAGAAATGCTAGCATTTGTGTGGACTCGGGTTTAAAATTCTCCTCCCACAGAAAGCAAGTGTCGTTCCTTCTCAAGCCAAGTGTGTTCCCGGCCCTACTGGGCTTGTGTACCCTTGAGCTCAGTCTCCCTGTCAGACAAGGAAGCAGGGACCTTGCTGAGACAGCGGGCCAGAGAGAAGCGATCCTCCTCCAGTCTCCTGTCCTGAGGAGGGCCTCCTGCAGGCGGAAATGGCGCTGGTCAGCTCAGGGCACACTGGGGGCTAGTGGGACTTCCTTGGCACTGAGTCAGCTGGGCAGCCTCTCACGTGGGACACCACCGAGGTTGCTGAGGCAGGCGACCTCACCTACTGGGGAGTTCCAGGATCCCCTGCTGGTGGCTATTCATGAGACCCAGCTCCAACACAGACCCCAGTACCCAGGCAGCCTCAGAGCATGTGAGGTCAGAGCCCTAGGCCCCGCTAGATACACAGCCGCTGGCCCGTGGCCTGAGTCAGGCCAGCCCCGGTGCTACCCGTCAGTGCATGTGGAGAAAGGTCTTCGAGCAGATGACCCTAGAGCCCATCTTCATCTTGGGGGAGGCATTTACACCCAGCTTCCTCTGCCGGCCCAGGCTCAGCCTCCATGAGGATACGGGACTGGCACAGGCCCCATGGCTTCTGCCCTAGCAGACTCAAGGCCAACCTGGTACAGGCAGGTGCTCGAGAAGCACGTCAGGGCCCGTGGGAATGAGGGGAGCCGAGGCTTGGAATGGCTCAGGCGTGGATTTAGGTGGCAGCACCCGCTCAGCCTTCTTCTTGGCAGCACCATTTGTGGTCACCAGTATGCAAGGGGCAGGCAGTAGAGGGGAGGGTGGCTAGATCTTCAGACTCAGCCTCCTCAGCCTACCACGGACCCACAGTCTCAGTGGCCCACGCCAGCGCCGCTGCAGGGATTCCCCAGGGGTCCTATGATCTGAAACCCCCAGCATCCACTCCACCAGCCTGCTGTGAGATTTGCTTTCCAGTCATGTCTGCCTCAGCTCCTCTGGGCTCAGAGTTCTGACATGGAAATGCTGAGGCTGGCTGGTGGAAGGAGCCCCCCAGAGCTGCTCGCAGCCTGTTCCTATTCTCAGAAGCCGCATGATGCATTAATAGCTCCTGTGGAAAGTTTCTGTTTGAAAATTTTATGGCCCTTTTGCCTGTACCTGGCCTCCCAGAGGCCTGCAACTCCGGCTTGCACAGCAGCCCACAACAGACAGCTCTGATGGAGGCCTGCTAGGAGACAGGCCCCGGCATCTCCCACACTGGCCTTTCCCCTCATCTTTGTAAGGCCAACCAGCCATGAGGAACCTTTGAAGGCTCTGGCTGCATGTACCTGGAGGGCCTTTTTTATTGTAGTTGCTGAGGATCGAACCCAGGGTCTCACAGGTGCTAAGCACTGGCTCTACCCCTGAGCCCTGTTGAGGGCCTTTGCATAAGAAAATCACACAGTAGCTGTGCTAGTGATAGTAGTGACAGGGCAGGCTCTGCACTAAGGGCTGCACGTGCTCACCAGCCAGCCAGAGAGATTATCATCCAAGCCCTGCGCAATGGCACATGTCTGTAAACCTAGCAACTTGGGAGGAGGAGGCAGGAGGATCACGAGTTCGAGGCCAGGGGCAGCCTGCACAATTTAGCGAGACCCATCTCAAGGTTAAAAATTAAAAAGGGGCTGGGGGTGCAACTTAGTGGTAGAGAGCTTTCAAAATATCTGTGACGCCCTGGTTTTAGCCCCACAGTGTAGGGGAGAGAGAGAGAGAAATATTGTGATACACACTTGACACAGGAGGAAACTAAGGCTCAGAGTGTCCCTTGAGCACCTTGTCCAACATCCAGCAGAAGACCTGACCCTGAACACCTGGCCCCAGAGTCTGTGCTCAAAGCATCTCTCTGCTCTCACTGCTGTCTCCAAGGAATGCCACGGTGCACGCAGGTCCTACAGGGCCCCCTGGGACTCGAGAGGACAGCGCCACTCTGCCCAGTGAGCAGCTGAGGTGGGGTACAGGAGCTGAGAAGAGCTGAGTTTCAGAAAGATCACACTCCTGCTGGGGACAGATAAGACAAGATCTCTTTGGTGGCAAGTGACAGAATCCCAAGTCAAAGCTACGAGAGCAAAAAAGGGGCAGGGAGTTGCGGACTCATTAATTAGAAAGCCTGCAGGTCATGTGGTTTTCAGACACAGAGAGATCAGAGCTCAAATATGTCACCAGGACTTGGCTTCTGTCCTTCTAGCCCTGAGGTCTGTTTCTCTCTGAGTTGGATTCACTCTCAAGGAAAGTTCCAGAAGCCTCAGGCTCCTGGTGCAGTACTTCCATCTCAGAGAAAATGCAGGCTTCTTTCCTGAGGGGTCTGGCAAGAGTACCAGGGAGAGCTTAGGCCGATCCAGCTTGGGGTCAAGGGGCTGTAGTGTTGCTTGGCCTGGCCTGGCTCACTGCCCACCCCTTGGAGCAGAGCAGGACAGTGTGTCTGCCACAGCCAGAGAAGTAGAGCAGGGCAGGGAGTGGGCGGAGCAGGGGTGCTTTGGATCTAGAAAGATGAATAGCATTTACCTGGCACACCTGTGTCTGTGGGCGTCACTGTTACAGCCCACGTATTCATGCCAGCAGCCAGATCCCAATTCTCCCTAGGATGTGGGTCTTAGTGATTAGCCTGGGTAGGCCTGCCCTACCACACTCAGCAAGGCCTTGGTCTCTCATCAGTCTCTCTGTCCTCCCAGCCACTAGCTGACTCCAAGTTTCAGCAGCTAGAGCTCAGGTTGCCATGCCAACTGCGCCACGGCAGCATCTAGGCAGAACGGGCTGGCCCGAGCTGGGTGCTGCTGGCTTATGCAGGCACATGCAGGGAATTGGATTGGAGCAACCTGAGGGCCTTTCCTGAGGAAACCTGGGGCTTGGCCCTGCTCCTGTTCAGACAGGAGCCTGCGGATACAAAGAGGACTTGGAGTAGGGCCCTTTGCTCCATGAGTCCTGGCCCGGCAGCTGGAAGAGAGGGCTTGGCAAGCCTGAGGGCTAGAGGAAAGGGCAGTAAAGGAGGCACCAGCCCCTACCTGGCCTCACATGGGGCAACGCTCTGCCTTCCACTTCCCAGAAGCTTCCCAAAGCTCAGAGATCCCTCAAAGATGGTGTCCCATAGGGGCCAGGGCTTGCCTCAGCCAGCAGAACTAGTGTGGCTTGCTTGCCTTCCCACTACAGAAGAAATTCAAATTCAAAGTCAGCATCCACCCTTGGAGGACCTTTGCGGGGCCGTGCAGGCCGGTCCTGTGCACAGCATGCCCGCCAGGCCTGTCTTCCGGGGAACTGGGAAGTGAGGTGGCTGTCCTGGGGCCTGTGTCTGGTGTCTAATAGTGGCCGTCCTGCCACCCAGTTTACCCAGCCACTAGTATTCCCTGCATGGTGAGGGCGGCTGAGCCAGACTTGAGCCTCATGCCAGTGTGTAGGGCGAGGGGCCTCTGAGCAGCCATAGCACCTGTTCCCATGCTGTGGTGCTTGCAGGTCCCAGGGGAGCAAGCAGGTGTCTCCGTGTTGACAGGTTAACTGGTGGGAGCAGCCACACTGCGGAGCTGCTTGCTGACTATGCCCCCAGCCGACCCAGAAGTGGCCACAGCTGTGACCGCCAGGGTCCCATGCAGGCCTTGCCCACCTGTTCATCTCCCAAATGGACTGAGGGCTATCTGGGCTCCCAAACGTCCCTAGGCAAGTTCCTCTCCACCTGGGGTAACCTGCAAGCTACAGAGCTGTCTGCCTGCTCCGTCCCTTCGTGCTCACTGAAGGGAGAGGGCTCAGTCAGTGGCTCCTGCCCCGACAGCATGGTTGGCATCTCTGAGGATCCTGAAGGCACTCAGGGACAGGCCGAGACCGCAGGCAGGGGACAGAAGCCAAGGCACACACAGTGAGCCTCAGCAGAGGAGCGGGGGCAGGAAGCAGGCTGGCCAGGTCCCTAGCCTGGTCCCCGCTAGTCCTCAGGCAGCCCTGGGAGGAAGGCGCTGCTACGCCCAGCGTCACTCAGGCCAGCGTGACTCCCCAGCCCAGATTTCGCACCAAGTAGTGAAGCCCAGGAGAGAAGTGAGGCTGGACTCCCTTTTAGGACTGACAGACTGGATCCCAGGAGCCCTGCTGGGGCACCGTGTAGTCCCCCACCCTGACCCTAGGACTTAGGAGTGACTGTGGGGCCTGCCAGGATGCCTGAGGATGTGACAGTAGGCAGGACTGCAGGTCCCAGACACAAGCATTCCCTGCATGGTGAGGGCGGCTCAGCCAGCCCTGAGCCCTCACGCCAGTGTGTAGGGAGAGGGGCCTCGGAACAGCCGCAGCACCCGTTCCCATGCTGTGGTGCTTGCTCTGGACACCGTGGTGTTGGGAACAGAATGTGTGGCTTTTGGTAACTTTGGAAGCCACACCCCAGGATTTGCAAAAGGGACCAACCTGGGGATATTGTTGGCTCTAACATAAGGAACTCTGGAAGAGCGAGCTTGCACTGGCCCTGGAGGGACGGTCAGACCCCATCACAGGTGCCTCCTGAGGACTTTGCTGGCAAAGAGAGAACTGGGGTGTGAAAGAGAGGAAGGGGTCCCTCGCTGGGACACAGAGCCCAGACAGGAGCACCCATGGCAAGGCCCAGCCCTGCCCAAGCAGTGCAGCCAAGAGAAAGGAGATGGGCAGGGTGTGGTTGGGCACCTGCCAGCACCCAAGCCATCCCCGGGGAAGCCACGTGCCGCATGGCCACTCCTCTGAAGGCTCTAGGATGCTCTGAGAAGCTGCCGGCCTCTAATGTTTAACTGCCACGCTCTTTCACAGGGAAAGTGTAGATCAGAATAATTAATGTGTGCTGTTAGTTTACCCACCTTTCATTTCCAAGACAAAATAATTAACCACAGAGCTTTAGAAACCGGCTCATGGTGGCAGTTCCTTCTGTGTCTCCTGTGGCGGAGACCCTACGTGGGACAGGGCGGGTGGTGGCTCTTGGGGCACTCACTGCAAAAGCAAGGCTGGTGAGGGGCTTGGACAGGGAACACAGGGTAGCTGTGAAGGGTGTGGGGTGGCAGTGGGAAGGGCCAGGAGGCCAAGGGCTGCCTTGTCTTAGCGGATCACTGTGGTGGCACTGCCGTCACTGGCCCCCAGAGCTGCCAACCACCTCAGATCCCATCCACACCCAAATGGGGACCAAAACCATGCCTAGGACCAGCCCAGGAGAGAAAGATCAGGCCTGGCCACTTGCTGCCACTGAGGAAGGGCGGGGGACTTGCTCAGAAGGGTTTCTGAGGCCACAGCAGGAGTTTGGGGGACACAGGGCAGCTGACAAGGGAGTCTCTCCCCCTGTACCCCAAAGCCCTGTCCCAGCTAACAGCAGAGCCCAACCTAATTGGCCAGTGCTGGGGACGAGCCACGTGGGAGGATAGAAGGTTTGAGAACTTTCTCTCAGGAGCCCTTTGATGAAGTGAGGCCATATCCACCCTGACTCACAACGAGCTGTGGCCAACTTGTGAGCACTGGCCAGTGCTGCTTTGAGGGCAAAGGACAGCCAATCTCTGCCATCATTAGAGCCAGGGCTCAGCCCACACAGCCCACTGCAGGTGGCTGATGCAGGTGGCTGAGCTTCTGGCAGCTGCCCCACTTCACCCTTTAGCCAGCAGGTCTGCTCATTCTTAGTTGGTTGTTTCTGCTTTGGTCAGTTCCTTCCCCAAACACCAGAGCCCCAGCCAGGACCCAGCCACAGACAGACAGGAGTCCTGACGGAGCTGGTGCCCAGGGGTCCCAAGCTCCAAGCAACAGACTGACAGCAGAGTGGAGAGGGCCTGGGTGACCGGAAGGCTTTGATGGGGTCCAGGAAGATGTCCCTGAAGAGGAGGCATCTTGCTGACTCCTGCGGTTTGCAGAGGAGCTGACAGGAGACAGAGACGGAGAGAGCTTCAGGCAGAGCCTGGCAGGTGCCAGGGCAATCGGTCAGCCTGGCAACAAAGGCAGCAGCGGGTGCAGCTGGAAGCCAGAGGCCCTGCTGCAGGTGGAGCCAGTGGGGGTGGGGAGGGAGCACAAAGGCAGGGACACAAAGCGCCCCAGCCAAAGCGGGAGAGAGAGAGTCAGATGGTGTTGGTGCAGGTCCTCCTGAGCACCGCCAGTGGGTTTGGGGCTGCAGCTGGGACCTGGGCAGGAGGACAGGGCCAGCCGCATGGAGCTCAGGTGAGAATGGTGTTGGCTGGGGGTGGGCTGGGCTGGTGACCCGAGAGATGAGGAGGGAATGAGAGAAACTGGGGAGTGGGTCTGCTCAAGATTCTGGGGTAACATCCAGGCCCTGGGGGTCTGCCTGGGCCCTCTGCTAGGGTCTCAGTCTCACAGGCATCAGAAGAGCCTAGGGGAGCCCCTTCCCACTCCTGCTGCCCTGGGATTCTGCCAGGGCCCTTTGGCTGAGGGTGGCCAAGCCCACCTGCCAAGTGCAAGAGCAAGCGTGTGGGGCTCCCACTCCTATTGGCACCCCTCGCAGCAATTGTGATGTTAAAGAATGAACGAGTGTGTCCTGGGGTCGTCGCCAGGTAGCAAGCATGGGAGGACTCTGGGGGCCCACCAGCCCCTCTGAACCCTGAGCCACAGTGTCCAAGCCCCAGATTTCCCCAAGCCAAACTCCGAGCCAGCTGTGGTCTGCTTGAAGCTGAGACCTTCCCAAGATTTCCCCTGAGGAAGGGGGGAGCCTGGCACCGCCCCCAGCTTAGGTTTCTCTTTAGACATGAAGCCATGGTCCCCCTCATCATCCCTGGCAATGGGGGCTGCAAGGTGTTTGGGCCACTCCATGCCAGGCCAACAACCCTCCCCCTGCAACATGGGGCTGGTGGGAAACCTGCGGCCCCCTCTCTGGCCAGAGGCATCATGGATCAACCTGAGCTCATTTGTCCCATCTCTAGAGTGCCTCCCACTGCCACCCTGGGGCTCCCTGGGGCCCTTGTGCAGTCCCTTCTTTCCAGAAGCTCCTGGCCTGCTGGGGAGGTAGCCACATCCAAAAGCATTTGTGATACAGAACTTCAATTCTCAAGGAGGACAAGAGCTCCCAGGGGAGGTACCTGGGCCACCTGGACAGGGGGAGGTGGAGAATCCTCTCTGGGGAGGGGATTTCTGAGCTAAATATTAAAAGGGAGAAAGTGAGTGAGGCAGGGAGCAGAGCGAGGAGAAATCTCGGGGTGAGGACCAGACACCACCATCACAGTGGCTGAGAGGCAAGTGTCAAAGGGGGACCGGGCTGCGGAGAGGGCGGGCCTGGCTGAAGAGACATCCCTCTGGCCACTGTGTGGAGGGTGAGGCTGGCAAAGTTGGTGAAGGGCAATGAAGTCCTGGGCTCATGCAGTGTTCCAGCAGGGGCAGAAGGAACCAACGGGACATGGGCACTGACAGAGGGAGCCGTCCAGATGGTACCAGGGTCCCTGGCATGAGGAAGCAGGGCCAGGATGAATGATGGCCCACATCTCCTAAGGTGCCAGCGCAGAAGGTGGGCAGGGTCAGTGAGATGGTGGGTCAGAAACAAACCCGCTGGCTGACCCAGTGATGAGAACCCTAGCCATGCTATACAAGCTCCCCTCAGAAAGGGCACCCATGGGTCCCTGGAAGCTGGGTAAACGCAAAGACTCTTGTTTTCTCGATTGTGCACTCAGTACGATGAATACACCTGGAGGCCTCTGCCAGGCAGGGCTCTGGGCCTGCCGTGAGACCCACAGTGGCCCAGCGTGGAGGTGCTCTGGTGGCTGTGGACCTTGCCAGGATCTTAGAGGACACGCAAGAAGCAAATAAGCTTGGACCAAACCCACACAGCCCCCAGTCCCAGAGAGCTTCTCCAAAAGGCCTGGGAATCATCAGGGTCCCTATAACTGGGCAATGTCTCACTCTGGAAGCTGGTGGGGACGGCTGTGTCTGGGTCCTCGCTGGCTGGGGTCCTGCCACGGTGCAGTGGGATTGGAGCACAGAGCTTGATCTCATGCTCCGATAGGACCACAGCCAGAGCAGGCTACATGGGGTGGGGCTTCCCTGCTCTCAGGCCCTGCCAGCCACACTGCCCTCTGCCCTAGGACTCTCCCGCCCCTTGTCTCTATCCTGGCCTAGTGGCACTCAGTGACAGCCACGTTTTCAGCTCCTCTGAGCTGGAGCCACTATCAGCCCATTTTAAACAGCCGCCTGGCTCCTAGTCTATATCCATATCACCCTGGCATCTGATCCTGTCTTGTAATGGAAGCTAAGCAGAGTCAAGCCTCATTTGTCCTTGGATGGGAGACAGCCTGGGAACACCAGGTGTTGTAGGCTAGGGAGAAGGATCTGGCAGCCCACCCCCAAAAAACAATCAGCCATTAAAAACCCTATGAATGGCAGAGAAGCACTGACAATAGCGCTGGCCACGGCACAGTGTCAAGGAGTGTTTTATTCTGTTATATATAGGGTCACTCTGAGTAGGACCTCTCTTGATGGCACCTAACAAACCTGGCTTCTAAAGGGCTTCAGGCTGCTTCCAACCAGTGTTGGCCTGGGCATCCTCTACAACACCCCCCCAGCATTACCCCCATGTACCTGCAAAACTCCACCCACCTCTGAAAACCTGGGCCATTTTCCAAGAAATTAGGATGCAAGATCAAGATGGTCAGGTGGTGGTATTAAGTGCCTTTGAGTCAGTGTCCGACTCATAGTGAACCTAGTACAACAGGCAAAACACTATTGCTTTGCTTCTCTTCTATTTATAGGGTTTTCAATGGCTGATCATTTTTTGGGAGTGGGTTGCTGGGTCCGCCTCCCAAGCCTACCTCACCTGGTATTCCCAGGCGGTCTCCCATCCAAGTACTAACCAGGCCCGACCCTGCTTAGTTTCTGAGATCTGACGAGATCAGATGCTACAGTGGTACAGTTGCAGGCATTGTTATGTCACCAAGAGAACAAAATACACAGGCAAACAAGTGTTCTGGGGCTGTCTCCTGGCCCCCAAGTGTCCTGTATGAGCCTTCGAGCACCAGCCTAGCCCTCAAGAGTTTTGCTCCTCGAAAGACCAGTAAATCCCCCTCACTTTCTGTCTCTCTGCAGGTTTTCAGCTGGCCTTGGTGACCCAGCATGGCCCACTGAGGTGAACCATGACCGGCTGGCCAACGCTCGCCACTAACCATCCGAAGTTGAATTTCACCAGGAGGTGACCCATCCTCCAGCTGCTCCCCGCACCTTGCCCGCCCCCACCCAGGGAAGTGCTGCGGCTGCCTTGGACACCATGTAGTAGGGCCGGCTGCGGCACCCAGCGAGCTGCGATGGTTTTGTACACGACCCCCTTTCCTAATAGCTGTCTGTCTGCCCTGCACGCTGTGTCCTGGGCCCTCATCTTCCCATGTTACTGGCTGCTAGACCGGCTGGTGGCCTCCTTCATACCCACCACATACGAGAAGCGCCAGCGGGCGGATGACCCGTGCTGCCTGCAGCTTCTGTGCACCGCCCTCTTCACGCCAGTCTACCTGGCCCTGCTCGTGGCGGCCCTGCCCTTCGCCTTTCTCGGCTTCCTCTTCTGGTCCCCGCTGCAGTCCACCCGCCGGCCCTACAGCTACTCACGCCTGGAGGACAAGGGCTCTGCTGGCGGGGCCGCCCTGCTCAGTGAATGGAAGGGCACAGGGGCTGGCAAAAGCTTCTGCTTCGCCACCGCCAACCTCTGCCTCCTCCCCGACTCGCTTGCTAGGCTCAACAACGTGTTCAACACCCAAGCACGGGCCAAAGAGATCGGGCAGAGAATCCGCAATGGGGCTGCCAGGCCCCAGATCAAAATCTACATCGATTCGCCCACCAACACTTCCATCAGTGCGGCCAGCTTCAGCAGCCTGGTGTCACCGCAGGGCGGTGATAGCGGGACCAGGGCGGTCCCTGGGAGCATTAAGAGGACAGCCTCTGTGGAATACAAGGGCGATGGCGGGCGTCACCCCAGTGAGGAGGCTGCCAATGGCCCAGCCACCTCTGGGGACCCCGCTGACAGCGGCAGCCTCGAGGATACCTGCATTGTACGCATCGGTGGTGAGGAGGGGTCCCGGCCATCAGAAGCCGATGAGCCTGCCACTGGGAGCCAAGCCAGGAACGGGGCCAGCGGAGGCCCAAGGAGCCAGACACCTAACCACAATCAGCGGGATGGGGACTCAGGGAGCCTGGGCAGCCCCTCGGCCTCCAGGGAGTCCCTGGTGAAGGCTCGAGCAGGGCCGGACAGCGGTGGCAGTGGGGACCCAGGGGCCAACAGCAAGCTCCTGTACAAGGCCTCGGTGGTGAAGAAGGCAGCCTCGCGCAGGAGGCGGCACCCAGACGAGGCCTTTGACCACGAGATCTCCGCCTTCTTCCCTGCCAACCTAGACTTCCTGTGCCTGCAGGAGGTGTTTGACAAGCGGGCGGCTGCCAAGTTGAAAGACCAGCTGCACGGCTACTTTGAGTACATCCTGTATGACGTCGGGGTCTATGGCTGCCGTGGCTGCTGCAACTTCAAATATCTCAACAGTGGCCTCTTCTTTGCCAGCCGCTACCCTGTCATGGATGTGGCCTATCACTGTTACCCCAACAGGTGCAGCTTCGATGACCTGGCCTCTAAGGGAGCTTTGTTTCTCAAGGTAGGCACCCTGGGCCCCACCTGAGGGCCACACACCAAGCCACGTGGGGAGGCGGGCTACAGCTGGGGAGTTCTCACTCCCTTAGGGGGTTGCAGGAGAAGGCAGACAAGGCCTTTCATGGAACTGAGTCAGGGATAAGGACATAACATGGACCTAGGGACAAAAGCCAAGTCTTCAGGCTCTGCTGGTAACTTGCAGTTCCTCAGGTCTCTGAGCTGTTGCTTTTCCAAATGGGGGTCGGGTGGGAGAGAACCAGTGTGGTGAGGCTTGGGAGAGGATCAGGGCATCTATTCTCACAGTGTGTGTGGTGACAATGGACACGGTGATGAAGGCGGTGATAAGGGCACACTGGCAGAGTCTTGCCCAGACGAAGCTCTTGGGACCGTAAGCCAGTGACCATTCCTGGTGCACTGAAGCCACCGGCTTCACTGGCCTGGACAGCCCTCCCTCCTGGCCATCAGCAGCTGCCATGCGAGAGTCTCTGTCCACCGGCCCATGGCTTCACTTCCGTAGTCACTAATCAAAGTGAATCATAATTATTTCTGCTAATTTGAAGCAATTGGAGGAGTTTTTAGACCACGGTAATTTGGTCACTATACGTTATCTTCCACTGAGCCTGAGGTGCTCAGTGTCGACTTTTTGTTCTCTATCCAAAAGCCGCTGTTGGTGCTTCCAGAATTTTCTGAAGCATCATTTGGCCAGCTGATGCAGAGCAGGGCTTTCTGCCCCTAGAGGCAGCAGCTGCTGTGGGTGTGGGTTCTCCTTCCTTCAGGGGCGATGTGACAAAGAGGGTGCTCCACAGGGAGGCCTGGAGCTCAGAGGCCCAGGACACGTTTTGTTACTTCTCTATTCCCATACTGAAGCCAACACATTCAGCCTGTCCAGGAAACGGCTGGCGTGAGCTAGCACCTGCCCGGAGTGAAGGTAGATCATCTCCATGGAGCCTGCTGGAGCCAGGCAGGCACCTTTCTCCATCCCAGGGCACTCAATGTCTCTTATGTGTCTCTGCCAGGCCAGAGTTGGGGTCCCTGGCTTTCCATTCCCAGCCAGAGATGCTAAAATTGAACCAATTCCTCTGACAAATAGATCCAACCTTCCTATTCTGGCATATGGTTCGTTGGTGTTCTGTTCTGTGGGTATATTTTTGTCTCAGCAGCCTGAGTTTCTGGGGAAGGAGGTGACATGTTGTCAGGCTCAGGGTGCAAGGGCATACCCTCTAGCCCTGCACCACGCTAGTCCACTGCTGTGCTGGCCAATCCACGTGTCCCCTCCTCACCTCCCTCCTCCATCTGGCACTCTGACTGCAATTCCAAGGTCAACAAACGCTCTCTTTGGGACAGCCCCTCCTCTGCGGTTCTGTCCTGAATGTTCTTTTTGTCTCCTTCTACCTCTTGGGTCTCAAACTGGTCTGCAAGTATGTTTAATTTGGTCCATGCCATTAATTTTTTTCTGAATTGGCCAATATTTAAACGTCAAGATATTTCACATAAAATCCAGTTTGCAACTTCCATAGACACCTTGGCAGGTCTAACAGCACTAGCCTGCCACGTTCCTCACAGCTGTAGGCAGACTGAGCCGGGGGTTGGGGACAACCCCACTTAGCCAGCTCTCTTTGTTTCCCAGGAACATCCACATCTATCCCTGCACCTTCCTCAGAAAGCGCCACTCCCCAGCCTCCATTTCTGTCCTAGCTGATGACTCTCAGCCTTGTTCCAGCCCAGGTCTCTCCCTGGAGTCCCAGCCCCGTGGCACATCCCATTGAATTTTGAACTGAGCTCAGCTTCTCCCCCTGCTGGCTGCCCTCTCCCAGGTTGTAACATCTGAAGTCAAAAGGAGCTATCTTAGCTATTCCTTGTGCCCACCCTGTCTTGAGCTGCACCCCAGCCTTTTTTTTTTTCCCGGTATTGGGGGTTGAACTCAGGGCCTTGTGCTTGCATGTTCTGCAAGTGCTGGACCACTGAACTGCACCCCCAGCCCATTTTTTTACTTTTTTTTTTTGAGACAGGGTCTCACTAAGTTATGCAGACTGCCTCTGGTCTTGAACTTGCAATCCTCCTGCCTCTGCCTCCCGAGCCGATGGGATTGCAGGCATGTGCCACCACGCCTGGCTATTTCAGACTCTTCATGTCACTCGCAAATACCCCTGGCTCCAGCCTGTCTTCAACTCTGCTGCCTTGGCCCTGGCATCAGCCAACTGTGGTTGTGACTGTCCAACCCTTTCCAAATGGCGTCCTCCCTAATCAGGTCTGACTCCTCTACCTCTACCACCTCAGGGGCAGCCCAAACTTCCACTTGTCCCCTCTCCCCACATCCTGTGCTCTGCCCACCCTCCTGCTCCCAGGGACCTCCATACCCCATGCTCTGCTGGTCTTGGTTCCACCCAGCACAAATCGCTTATCTGTTTGTGGCCTCCTCAGCCCTGTGCCCAGCTGTCCTGAGGCCTGCTTGGCCCACAAGATCATTGCCCTCAAGAGCAGAGCTGGGTGCCTGGCACATGGCAGCCTCCAGTGCACCTCTCTTGGCCCAGGATGTGACTGTCCTGCCAAGGATGAGTGAAATCAATGTGGCTTCAGAGGGTCAGGCCCAGCTGGAGAGAGGCTGGGGATAAGGGAAGGGTCCTGTCAGAAGTCCCTTCATCCACCACCTCCCTTGGCCTTGCTGGTTTACTCTGCTGTATTTTAGGTTCTTTTGGAAAATGTGCCACCCAGTGAAGGAAGAGACTTTTGCCCCAGTACGACAGAGCCTCATTCGAAACACCTTCTCTATTGACAGTCTGCCCACTAGGACTAAAAGTACCACCTCTCAGGGTGATTGTTTGTTTTTGCAAGAGAAACACAGAAGACTTTGGCTCCTGAAGACGTGAGCCAGGAATCAATAAGTCCCAGCAAACAATAAAGTGGCCCCTGACGAGACTACACACTGGTTGAGAGGGAGAGGTGGGGTGCTCCAGAGGCAGGGTGCACCAGAGGGAGCCGTGGTCTTGCTGGGGTATCTTCGCCCCAGGCAGGTCCTCAGTAGCCAGGCTAAGTTGGATGCCTTTCTGCCCCTGCCCCTTATCTCTGTCTGGAATTCGGCATAGGGCAGTTGGTACTCAATGCTGAGCAGAGGAGAACATGACACGTTAAAACCAACAAGTAGGTGGCCAGTGAGAAGCCGGGCAACAACACCAGCAGCTCAGTAAGCAGCAAAGAGCAGTGTGTGCTGGCAAACAGCTCCGACCTGAAACTCTCGCCGATCTGAGCCTTTTGACCAAGGACTTAACTTCTCTGGGCCTCTGTGCATCCATCTATAAAAAAGGCAGGCATTTAATGTCACCCTTCTAGTTGGTGTGATGAAGTGCTAAGGGGAGATTTGCCTGAGGAACTCAGGGGCAATGGCACCATCTCGTGCCCCTTTTGAGCACTGTGGTTTTAAAAATGTGCTTTTGCAACAGGATGTATCACTGGTCTGTGGTTCCACAGGGCCATTCAAGGGGCAAGGGTGCTGTTAGGCTGCAATTTGGGTCTGGCCTATGGGCAAGAAGTGAATGATGAACACGAGTTTTGAAATAGCCCCATATCCAGGCTGTACAGCCCATTATCAAACAGCCAGACATTTGTCCTACAGGTGCTAGCAGACAGGTATCTAGGCTGGGAGAGGGATGAGGAGTTTTGGAAAGCCACAGGTGTTTTCTGAGAAAGCCAGGTGGAGAAGACAACCCACCCAACTTCAGCAGCTAAAACAAAAACCACACTGGGTACGGTGGTGCACACCTATAATCCCAGCAACTCAGAAGGCAGAGGCAGGAGGATCACGAGTTCAAGTCCAAAGGCAGCCGGCGCAACTTAGCAAAACCCTGTCTCAAGATAAAATAATAAAAGAGGCTGGGGCTGCAGCTCAGTGGTGGGGCACTTGCCTAGCAGACCAGAGCTCTCATATAAGACAGACCCCTCAGGGGACCATGCCCTCTAAAACAGGTGAAGCAACTTACCATGCAGCCAAAAGGGACAGAGAGTGGGGACAGCAAGAGGATGGCAAGGTCCAAGGCCTCTCAGAGTGGAAGGAGAGGTGAGCTTTGAAACCACATCCACACACAGGGGCATCTGGCCTTGACTTCAGAGGGAAGGAGCACCAGGTGAGATTAGGCCTAGGGTGTGGCCAAGGGAGGGATGAAAGTGCCACCAAGCGAGAAGGGATGAAGTGAGGGTCAGCCGGGTGCGGTGGTGCATGCCTGTAATCCCAGCGGCTCGGGAGGCAGAGGCAGGAGGATCGCAAGTTTGAGACCAGAGGCAGTCTGTGTAATTTAGTGAGACCCTGTCTCAAACAGTGGAAAAAAAAAAAAAAGGCTGGGATGCAGCTCGGTGGTCCAGCACTTGCAGAGCATGCAAGCAGGAGGCCCGGGGTTCAACCCTCAGTACCGAAAGAAAAAAAAAAAAAGAAAAGAAAAAGAACTGAGGGTCACATACAGGGGTGTTCTAGTACCAAGATATGGCAGGGACTGGGGAGAAACTTAGCCGTGGTTTCATTTCCTTCCACCAGGCCAATTTAATGTTGGCTGTGCAATGCCATAGGCTTAATGCTCTCTTTATCCCTCTGTCTCCTGAAGTGGTCAAAGGCTTCTAGGAGCTGGACATGGCTTGTCCTTACCTGGGCCCCAGGATCTAGCCAGGAGCCTGGTGCAGAGCAGGGTTTTGAGGGTTTGACCCAGAAGCCATGTGGACACTGCCCAGGTGCCTTTGAACTCAGAGCAGCAATGATGGGTAGGTGTTGGCACTGACTCCTTGCCTCCCTTCAGGTGCAGGTGGGAAGCACACCTCAGGACCAAAGAATTGTCGGGTACATCGCCTGCACACACCTGTATGCCCCAGCAGGTACGTCGTCAGCGTGGGGTTTTCCGGGGCTGAGATCAGCACGTGGGCCTGGCTGGGGTGTGGTGTGAGCCTCATGGTTTGGCCTCTGTCTGCCCTACAGAGGACAGTGCCATCCGGTGTGAGCAGCTGGACCTGCTTCAGGACTGGCTGGCTGACTTCCGAAAATCTACCTCCTCGTCCAGCACAGCCAACCCCGAGGAGCTGGTGGCATTTGACGTCATTTGTGGAGATCTGAACTTTGACAACTGCTCCTCTGGTGAGGCCAGGTTCCTCCCTCTTGGACCTGCTGCTCTGGGCATGGTGTGGGCTCCGGGCAGAGCCATAGAGACTTGGGTTAGGCAGCTCCAAGAACTTCCTTCTCCTTGTGAGTGGGGTTGGGGTGGGAAATTTAGCAAGACTGTGACGCCTCAGAAATCCTAGAACAGAGGAGCCCACGGTCTACCTCGAAAGCTCAGAGTCCCCATACTGGAGACCAAGTGGTGCCCTAAAAACAAACCTGGGACAAAGGAGGCTGGGGTCTCTGAAACTTAGACTAAGGGAGACCCAGCCAACAATACTTACCATGTATTCACTCAGCATTTACTCTGCACCAGGCGGGAGTCCACCTGCTGCTCCGTTTAAGTTCTGTAACACTCCGAAGAGGTGGCCACTGCAGTTATCCACATGGTGTGGCACTGGAAGCTGGGACTCAGAGAAACTGAGTAACTAGCCCAGCGTCATACAACCAGTAAGTGGTTGAACTAGAACTTGAACTCAGCTTCAACTATTAGGCTAAAAGTTCATCTTCAGGGAAAATCTAAGTAATTGGTTTAGATACTGATCTTATAAGGACCTCCCAGGTATCTGGGTGGCTCTGAGCCTCCCCTGGCCTGGAGTCTCACTGGCTCCTGCATGGGCTACAGCTCCCAAGGGAAACTGAGGACGGGGTGGGATGTGGGCTCTGTGAGCTCAGACCTGGCTCCCAGTAAGAGTAGGAAACCTGAGGGTCTCACCTAGAGCACAGGGTGGGGACCTCATCTGGTGGCAGCACGTGATGGCTGTTTCACCCTGTTTGCCGTTAGGAAGCATCTCGACAACAGTGGCAACTCTGGGGTGGGTGGGGAGATTGCCATCTCCACCTGAACAGTCGCCATCAGGGAGCAAGGAATGAGGTTCCACTCCAGCTGTGTGGGGTGGTGAGGCTGTTGTGCCCATAACAGCCCCTGCCCCAGCACTGGCTTCCCCTGGCCTCCCGTCATAGTCACACCAATGCCATCTCTAAATGCTTGGCACTCCTGCATGAGGACCCACCACACAGGAGGCTGAGGGGGGGAGGGGCGATCCCACTGAGCAGGCCCCACTTGGTACCTTTCCCTCCCTGGTCCAAGAAAGGCCCTTCTGGCTCAATGAGTTGGTGGGACAAACACGAACCCTGTGCAGGTCACCTCCCTCTCTGTGCCTTGTGCGGTCCACTCCTCTCTCCAGGCTGGGCACCCAGATCTGTGAAGAGGATGGGAGTCCTGGCTGGGGAAGCACTGGCCAGACCCCTAGAAGGAGCACCACAGGATCTGGGAAGGCCTTGCGATAACTACCCCTGGAACCCAAAAGGGACAGTGACCACTATCTTCACATAGTGGGAAGCTAAGGCCTAGAGTGTGTTGCTGGGGGAGCACTCTCAAGGACATGGAGAACCAGTGACAGATGAACAGTGGGACCACCTATGGGACCACAGGACCCACCCAGAGGTGGTTACCTAAGGGATGGACCTGGCAGCACTTGATACGGTAACTGATGGGAACCACGGTTAAAGGCCTCTCAGGACAGGCACCAAGCTCCCAGCATGTCCTCTCTCCATTCTCCCCACACAGATGACAAGCTGGAGCAGCAGCATTCCCTGTTTACACGCTACAAGGACCCCTGCCGCCTCGGGCCAGGGGAGGAGAAGCCGTGGGCCATCGGTGAGTGGGGCTGGGAAAGGCTGACTGGGGGCTGGGCTCCCCTCAGGCTTCCAAGGAGAGACCACCAGGATCTGCTCCCAAGGCCCCACTGCTGGGGATGGGTCCCCATCAGCTGCTGTGGGGCCCCCTGGTGGGCCTCGGCCCATGGGGGCCACCTCCTTGAGGCTGGCTGGGCCCTGCCTGCAGTGAACACTCTTCCCCTCACCCCCAGGTACCCTGCTGGACACCAACGGCCTCTACGATGAGGACGTGTGCACTCCTGACAATCTGCAAAAGTGAGTGGCTATCCTGCGGCGGGCAGGCAGGGACTCCCAACCCAGGGCCCCTCCCAGCTCTGACTCAGGTGGTGAGGAGAGGCAGGCTGGGCAGGAACCACAACCACCTGCCCCTCTCCACCTTTAACAGCCTCAGGGGCTTGAGCCAGTCAGGGTGGCAGGTGACTGAAGCCTGTCGCCCTCACACCCTGGGGCTGGCCTTGCTGAGACGTCTCAAGGCAAGGCAGGTGTAAAGGGAACACTTCCCAAACCAGCAGCCAGTCTGGGCTCACACTGCAAGGGCTCACCCTGCCCCAGGCCCAGTCCTGCTGATACAAGAAAAGCGACCAGAACCTTCAGACCAAGGGCTGAGCCCTGAAACAGAGCCACCGAGTAAAGTAGCCAGAGTAAAGCCAGTAGCTTCTAGCACCAACTGGGCAAATGAAAACACAAAGAGAACAGGAGGCAGTCATTCCCAAAGGGGAGACAGCTCCACCCCAGCCACACTTCATTCTTGAGCCCAAAAAGGCTTCCATATAGGACACAGCAGAAAGGCTAACAGTAGAACCAATTTGTAACTTAACCGCTCAGGACTACACAAAGCTGTGGCCACAGCTCCTTGCAGTTCATGTGAGCCAATTAATTAATTATGAACTACATAGGAAGGACATGGCAATCCACTTCCGAAGCAATCCTGAAACAATCAGCCAGTGAAAACTCTGAGGACGGCTGAGTTGGACCTGACTCCACGGCACCTAACAACACATGAAGCACCACCCTGTGCTGAGAAAATGCTGTTTCTATGAGACGATGGTGTGGAAATGACTATCAGTAACTCGGATCACTGGTGCCGGAATTAATTAACAAAGGCAAAGGGCAGCAATGGGTTTTACCTGAGCCATGGCAGTGTTCTTGGTGTCATTAGTGTATTTATGTTCAGGCTGATAAAAACCCTATTTGGCTGCCTGGCCTGTCCAAGCACCTGAATCTATCCAGTCATAACCACCTGGTAGCCTGGGCAGTGGCGCCTGCACCAGCTTCTGGCCTGAGTCTGTCCTCTGCAGTGCAGACAGGAGTCCCCAGAGGGATCCTAAGTCACCCTCCCAGGGTGCTCAGCCTCCAAGAGAAAGGCTGGCAGGAAGGAGATGGGCACCTGCTATTTCAGGCAATGATACCAGGCATGGAGGCAGAAGACCCGGAATCCAGATGGTAACAGGTCCCACCTACATGCCTGCCCTCCCTATAGGACCATGAAGGGCTCTTAAGCACCCAGTGTATTTCCTCCTCTGGGAAATGAGACACAGCCCTTTCCCCAAAGAGTCTTGGGGCCACAGCAACCATTCTTGCTTCACAGAGAGAACGGAGGCTCAGAGAATTGGTGACATAAAACAAGTCATACTGCTACT
The DNA here is from genome assembly GCA_007922755.1 of Pedetes capensis. Taxonomy (NCBI): domain Eukaryota; kingdom Metazoa; phylum Chordata; class Mammalia; order Rodentia; family Pedetidae; genus Pedetes; species Pedetes capensis. Next base: position 77,017 of record VMDO01000038.1, read on the forward strand.
TAGGGCAGATGCACCCAAGAGCTGAGTCCTCAGATGTGGTTTGGGTACTCTCTTGGTTCCCTTGCCCCACCATGGGGCAGGTCCCTAAGGCTCATGGCAAAGACCAAGTTCCCCAACACAAGCCCCTGTTGGCTTAGAGCAGACGCCCCTTCCAGAAAGGGGGTAGGTATTGCTGTGACCCTGTCCGTACAACAGCCAGGAGGGTGCCATGGCCAACATCTGAGTTTAGGAAGGGAAAGCAAGGAGGTGGACACAGGACAGCCCTGTGACAGACCCTGGAGTGTCCCTGCTTAGCCAGGAACTTGCAGGCTTGAGCTCGGCTTTCCTGAAGCCAAGGCCCTTGGTGGAGCCACTCGGAAGACAGATCCTAAGCCCCACGGTTTGCACTGACCTGCCCCACTCTCACCTTGCCAAAAGACCAGGGGGCAGGCATTGGGGCTCACCTGGGTTCCTGTCTGTGTGACAGGGTCCTGGAGAGCGAGGAAGGCCGCAGGGAGTACCTGGCCTTCCCCACCAGCAAGAGCCCGGGGCCCGGGCAGAAGGGGCGGAAGGACCTGCTGAAGGGCAACGGGCGGCGCATTGACTACATGCTGCACGCAGAGGAGGGGCTGGGCCCCGACCTGAAAGCTGTGAGTCTCGGGATGGGCCCTGCAGCCTCAACAGGGCTGATGCTCCCCTTGGATACCCCCTTCTTGCTAGTGCAGGCTTGTGTAAAATGAAAACTGCTATTCCCTCAGACATAGAAGCCTCCACCTCTGGGACACCCAGGAGGCCAACCCCTGCCCCTAGGCCCCCTGTTGCCTCCCTCTGGGTGTAATCAGAATGCTTCTTCCCCCACCCTCACCCCAGGAAGTGGAAGAATTCAGTTTTATCACCCAGCTATCCGGCCTGACTGACCACCTCCCAGTGGCCATGCGACTGATGGTGTCTGCAGGGGAGGAGGAGGCGTAGATCAGCCAACTGCCGGCATCCAGCAGCGGGGCTCTGCAGCCCTTCAAGCCGCAGCCCACCCCTGGACTGTGTCCCCTCCATTGAGCACCCAGTGCTGGGGGGGACAAGGGCAGGGGACAGGGAGGGAGCCATGGTCAGTCCCCAGAGAGCTGAGAAGCCACGCTGCTCTGCACCTCTCGGCCTTCTCCAAGGACAGATGACGCAGGCTGGCCCCAAGGCCGCTGGCTGCCTAACCAGTGCCATTCTTTCCAAACATGATTTTCTACAGAGCAACCTACAGCACAACCTAGTTTGTAACCCACGGGTTAGTACGAGGACTGGGTTTATGTACTCTTTGTATCTCTTCTCAAGCTTCGTCCAGGGTTCATTCCTTTTGTCTGCTGCCAATGTTGTCTCGCATGCCTGCACCCTCGCATGCACGCTGCCCGCATGCCATATGCCATGCTGTAGCCACCTAGACCCCTTGCTCGGGCCTCACCCAAGGCCAACCTCCAAACACAACCAGAACCAGCCAAAGAAGCACTTCCTGGGCATGGCTGCCAGCTCTCCGCCTCCAGCCTGGACAGTGCACCATGGGGACGTGAGAGCCGTCATCACCAGCCAGCCCAGGCTCTTCCCAGGGTCTTGCATTTAAGGGCGATTACATTTTAAAAAGAAAACCGAAAAAGTTAAAATCAAAATCATCCTTCACTTGAAAGGGTCTGCAAGTCGCTAGGTAGAACTTTGCTCTTCCCAAGACAGGGTCCCTTTCCTAGTCCACATCACAGGGTCCAGCTGGCCCGGCGACTTCTCTGGGAGATTCTGCTCTGGGCTGTTGAGCTATTACAGGAAACCCAAGAAGAGGGCGTCACTTTTTTACAGGAAGGGGACTGACAGCATAAAGGGGTGGGGGTGGGGTCCTCCTTTTGAAAATGACAAATTTGTAGCCTTTTCTCTTCTATCCAAGCCAACGTGTCCTCTTTCTGTTGAGCCTTTGCTCTCCTCTGGACACTTCCCTGGTTGGGGCCAACCGTTCCCTGGGGACTTGCCCATTATGTGCTGGCTGAGCTCAGGAACCACCTGCCTGCCCCCAGGTGGGGCTGTGGCTCTGGCTTCCTAGGCCTTCCCTCTTCAACAGCTACTCCAGCCAATGTCACACCTCAGAGGGGACCCTGGACAAAGAGGCAGGAAACCAACGTGGGAAGACTGACTTGTCCCTCACCAGTGTGCAGGCTGGAATAGCCAGGCCAACGGCCACCGCTTGTCTTGGGCAGGGAGTAGTATTAGACGGTGTCCAGGCACATGGAAGCAAGCTACTCTGCCACCGTGTGACCAGGGCCAGCAGCTGCTCAGGTGCCCGCAGCAGCACTGCCGCTGCCCACCTGCTCTCAGACAGCAGGAGCTGCTCCCCAGCCACACTGGAAGGTTTGTTTCAAGGTGCCAGGCTCCACCTTGAGGGACTGTTTTTGACAACCCCACGGGTCTCCTTGAAGCACCCTGACCTAGCATCCAGCCCAGCTCAGAGCCAGCTCTGCCTGGCCAGGCTGGAGGGAGCACCAGGACACTGCTGTCACGACCTCCAGGTGCTGGTGCATTGAAGCTGTGCCTTGTCACCCACTGAGCAGCAAGAGAGACCAAGAGAAGAACATGTGACTAACCAGACACCAGGCCCTGTGCTGGGGGAGGACAATCCTGCAGAGCCTGGGCAGCTCAGCCCGAGGATGTGAACTCCTGGTGACACTGGTCTGCCTGAACCCTCCTGGCCTAGGGAACACTTCCCTACTCAGGCCCTGCCCTGCACCTGAGTCTAGAGCCAGGGAAGGGCTGCTCATACCAAGGGTAGCCCTACCAGGCTCTCTGCTGCGCCCTTCTCCTGCAAGGGCCTGGCCTTCCAGATCCCCAGTGAAGCCTGGTGGAGTGGAAGGTCCCCTGGGAGCAGGCAGGACACTGTTCCTACACGCAGGCCTTGACTGGGCAGGCCCAACTCTTAGACCTATGCTGCTGTGCACACAGGGAGGGCAACTGAGGCCTAGCCAAGGTCTTTAAAGGAGATTCTAGGGGCTTCTGTCCCTGATGGTAAGAACATGTGGAGTCAGGGCCACGTGCTTCTCTCCCTCCTTAGCGCCCGGGGTGGCCTTAGGCAAGTCACACTGCCCTGTGCCTCGGTCATTTTCTATCATCACAAGGTTGCCTCTGCCCAGTCAGGTCCTGGTATCCAGAGGAGGGATGTCCTGCCTCCACGCTCCCCTCATACCTCCCTCAGCCCTGAGGCCCCAACTGCCCACCATGCACTTCGTGGTTTGCCTGTGGACTCTCAGGGCTGTATACCGCCAGGTCTTTCTGTTTCAATTTTTAAAAAAGAAAAGCGAAACATTGCCAGGAGCTCAGATTCTGTGGCTCTAAGGCCAGGGAGAGGCAGCCAAAGGGATCGCCCAGATCCGAAGCTGAGGCTCCGCCATCCTGGGCCTACGGGGGAAGCCATGGGCAGGTGGGGTCAGCTTAGGAAGGAAACGTCATTTTCATTTGTCCAAACCACCTTGAGTTTTAAGTATGAATATTAATCTTGATGCTTTTTAACTATTGTATTAACTTGCTGAGATTTAGAAATACTGTTTTAAAAAAACAAACAAAAAAAAAACTTTTTTAATTTCTGAATTTTTTTTCTGTATTGTATCCTCATGGGACATTAGGGATTTTATATGGTAAGACACCTAGGGTTTTGGTAAAAACATTATCAAATATATATCCAGACTATTCTTCCCTAGAAAAAAAAAGAACAATCTTTACACCTGATAAAAAAAAAATTCAAAAAGAAAGGTGGATTTTTCCTTTATGGTGCTGAAAGGAAGGATGGAGAATGAGGAGAAAATAAAACTGTGAGGCTCAAGGCTGGCATTCTCTACTTATTTGACCAATAAGCTGGGGTGGGCCCTGCTGATTCCAAACCTGGGGGATAACTATGGGGCACAGCGCAAGTCTGCCCTAGAATGTTAGGACCCCGGGCCAGCAAGGCTCTCTCACTGGGTGTCTCCCATATCCTTTGAGAACAGGGAGATCAAGAACAAAAGGACATCTCAAGGGTAGGGAAGAAAAAGGTGTGGCAAACTTGGGAACAAAGATGGCGGTGCTAAAGCAAGGCTGGGGTGGTCTTTACGATAATTCACCTGCCTCTTCCCTGGCCTCTGCATTATAGCCTCACATCCAGGTATTGGGGCTCAGCAAGACACCTCCTGATGTATACTAAGGCCAGAGGCCCAGATGTTTAGTGAGGCTTAGTGCAGCTACCCAGCAAAGAAAAGGGCTAGAACCTAAGCCTCTCAGCGGCGGTCCCACTAGGATCTTCCAGTCCCAGGGACCCAGCCACAACTCATCATCTCCACCCCTTATAGTCCTAGGGAAGCTGGGGGTGCCGAGAACTAGAAGGTCCCAAAAGCAGCTGGCCCAGGCAGGCTGCACTTCCCAGCTAAGCAGGCAGCCCCATCCTGCCCCAGCGACAGCACCAGGCCTCCATTCCCTTCTGGGTAGGGTAGGAGACATCAGTGCCCTAGAGCTTTCTGAACCTTAAGAGCAACAACGGTAGTTTCCTTGGTCCCTCCACAGCTCCAAATTAGTCACCAGCCCATGCTGCCTACCACACCTGGATCTGGGAGCCAGGAGTGCAAAGAGGCCAAGACGGAAGAAGTCCCTTCTGCGCAGAGGCTAAGCAGGTCCCTGGAAGGAGAGGAATCCCTCGGCCTTCCTTCTCCACTGAGCCAGAGCCTACTCAGAGCCACTGGCCCTTCAGCCACTTTAATTCTCAACAAGAGAGGGTCAATCCGGGGTGTCTGTGAGCCTGAACTCCATGGTGACATCTCCGGTGTGGGGGTGAAACTCCACAGCATAGCTGACTGCCCGAGGACCTTTCAGTGGCACTCTGGGATCCGGCGTGGAATTGAGGAAGTACACAGCCTGCTTGCAGTGAGGGTTCCAGCAACAGTCCCCCTGTAGGAAGAGCAGCAAGAGGACAGTGAGGGTCCCTAGCACCCAGGCCATCTCCCTGGCCAGCCTCCAACCAAGGCAAGTTGCAGTGTGAATTAGCTGCTTAGGGACGAGGTAACCCGGGGCTACTGAGGAATTATCATCTGGCCTAAAGGACAAAGCATAGGAAAACCAGAGCACAAACGGATGGTGCCTGTGGTGGGGTCAGCACATGCTCTGGGCTTGGGGCACCCAGCACTACCTTGTTTTCCACAGGCTCCAGGAGGCCAGTGCTGATCTTGCTGTCTGGTGTCAGGTGGTATTCCATCCACAGGACGGCACCGTGGCACTTCCCGGGCCTGGGAGGGAATGTTGGGACACATAGTCACATGGAGGTGGGTGGGCCCAGCCAGGGCTTCCCTGTGCTTTTCCCAGTGGTCTTTACCACTCTCATTCTGCCAAGTTGGCAGCTCCTAACACTGCACCCCACTAAATAAAGGCCATACAGAGAAGACTGAGCAAGAGCAGCCACAGCTCAGAATCCCCACCACCCTTCAGAGCCTGGCCAAGCACTCCAAGGAACCACAGGACAGAGGTGCTCGGCTACAGGGCCAGCTGCTGCCAGCTGAGGTTCCGGGGGTGTAGAGTGCAGCCTTGCCACGGAAGATGTACAAAGTGGCAGCTCAGTGGGCAATGACATCTGCCCTGCCTGTGCTGCCTGCCATCTGCCAGGTAGGAGGCGGCAGTGCCCCTCTCGGTGCAGAGAGCGGGAGTTGGTTGGGGTCTCCCCTGACTAGCAAGCAGTCCTCACCAATCCTAACCTGCTTTAATTCCCAAGAGAGTTCAGGAAAATGGGCCAATGGGTAACCATAGCAACCAAGCTCACATCTCTCTGCAGCTGTGATCCAATGAGGGGGCCTCAGGTGGGGGAACAAGCAAGGTTCACTGGCTCTCCCTCCCTTGCTCAAACCCTGAGGCTGTGCGACTTGCCATAATGCAAGGATGGGCAAGATGGATACAGGATGTGTCATGACCTGGATTAGAGTCTCCCTGGCTAGCTGTGTTTTGCCACATGGGCAGGAATTCCTCCCACTTCTTTCACCCCACACCCAACCGGAGCCTCCACTCACCTCCTCAGCAACATGGAGCCCTCAGCACACATAGGCTGCTGGGGGACTGGCTGCTGAAAATCAAAGGTCAGGATGTGCTGAGGCTCGGAGAGGCTGCGGCAGGGGTATTCCCACAGCGGATGGGGCTCTGCCTCCTTGCTCTCCCGGAAATCCAGCGCATGCTAAAAGGAGAAAGGGTTTTGGGGTCTGCAAACATGTGCTACAGCCAGCCAGAGACACCCTCACCTCCATGGCCCAGGTCCCTCAGGGAAACTGTGGTCGTGGGCAGGCAGCATGTTCTCAGGGAACAATGCCAGGTGCCTGGTCATCCCCAGCTGGATTCTCCCTTCCCTGTCCACTCATCAGCTGGCTCCTTAGAGTCACTTGGCTTGCCTGGGCAGTACCATCTTACTCTTTAAACTGGGATGACAATGCCTAGTCACAGCTATTCTGAACACCAAACATCTACGTTGGTGAAAACGTCTGGTGCTCACTCATCCACTCACCGGATGCTGACCACTACAGCCATGGTATCATCCTGATAGGAGGCCCACAGATAGGGAGAGATGGGCATGTAAACAAGCAAGCTTGGGGCCTGGGAAAAGTACTGGCACCCAAGTAGGAATGGGCTGCAGGGAACGGAAGTGGGCTAGGGAAGCTGCCTGGAGGACATGACTCCAGGCAGGGCCCTGAAGGTCAAACAGGAGTGAGCAGAAGCACTAGGGTGCAGGGCGTGGTGTGTGGACAAGAACTAAGCAGGGAGAGAAGGCAGGTGCAGCCCAGGCCTACTGTGCAGGGGTGCAGTTTGGGGGAACAGGCATTTCCTCTAAGTGGATAAGGCCAGATTTAGGATCTCCATCTTTCCATGGAGGAAGCTTCCATGTGGAGGAAGACCAGGAGGCCCTAACAGTGCTGGCAGCAGTGGGGGCAGGAATTTGGACAGCAGACTTCCCGGGAACCTGACACCTACTGCAAGTGAAGGCAGAACTAACTGGCAGAGGACGCAGATCTAGGATGCAAGTGATGGGAGGGGCTGGGCTGGAGGTAGGGGATGGTGGGTGTGTGGGGAAGCGTGAAAGCCAAATGGCCTGACGACACCCAGTGGAGATGCCTCCTGCTCTCAGCTTCCTGGTCTGTGCTCTGGAGAGATGCCAAGCGCCAGACTGGCAGAGCCAGGGTGGGCAGGGTCAGGAGCAGGGGCCTGAGGTAGACCCAGAACACCTGACCACCTGGGTAGGAGGAGCCCAGGAAGGAGCCTGAGGAGTGGCCAGAGGCAGCAGAGGGACGAGAGAAGCACCTCCACACAAAGGAGACTTCTAGGAACATGGACAATCAGTGGTCTGCTGTGGAGGGGAAGGCAAGATGCAAATGGAAAATATCCACGGGATTTATGTACTTAAAAAAATGCTTACACTGCAATCCACATTCACACAGAAAAATGGGAACTAAAAGATAAGCAGCGGGTGGCGGCACAACTTTCTAAGTGCACAGTTAGCACTGTGGTATCCACAATTCCATCCCCTTTTCTTTGTGTACGTACGGGAATTTTCTTGCCCAATGCCCTTGCCCTGCCCTTCTCGTATGAATTTATCACAAGTCTCTTCACCTCGATCCTTACAAAGCCACACACTTGTGCCACTATCATGACTGCCCTGGCGTTCTAGGGGATGCAGACCCTCGTGGTCACTCACTTCTGTTGGACATCCAAGGAACTGCCAGTATCTGCTGCATAAATACCCCTGCAGGGCCCCCTTCCATACCCCTTCCTACTTTCTATTATTCTTCCCTAGGACAGTCCCCAGTGAAAATGGCTGCTGTGGAAGGTGAATAAACCATGCTGACAAAAGGCTGTCTTAGCAAAAAGCAAGCAGCCGGCACTGGCAGGAGCAGTTCTAATGGCATGGTGACATTTGGGTCCTCGCTCAAGATTCCAACTCAGAGTTGGGTGTGGTGACACATGCCTGTAATCCCAGCATTTGGGATGCTGAGGCAAGAGGAGTGACATGAATTCGAGGCCAACCTGGGCTACACAGAGAGACCTTGTGTCCAAAAAGTCCAAAAGATTGCAACTCAGGGGTTACAGCACAAGGCTGACAATAGACCTGCTAAGCACACAATGGTTCTCAGGTTAACGCTCACTGGAGACCAAGCAAAACGGCAGCACCTGACCTCACTGCTCCAAACACAAAAGTTCTCTGCACACTGCCTATGCTGCCTGCACCAGGTCCTTGTGAGAGGCCTGCAGCCATGTGAAAAGGGGTGGGGGCAGGACAGTGCTCAAAGCTGTGGCCTTGCCTACCTTGATCATGTCATCCATGACGCGCACATCAAAACCTTCACAGTCACCACAGGGGCTCCGGATCCGCCACAGGTCCTGTCAGGAGAACAGCCCTGTCTACACTCATCCAGGTCATGAGGAAATGTGGCAATAAGCACAAGAAGGGTCAAGAAGCCAGCAAAAAACAGACACAACTCGTCATTCCTACACACCTGGGACAAAGAGCCCCAAGGGCTGAAGGGATGTAGAGACCAAAGAATGAGCGTGGTTTTTATAACAGCCTGGCATAGGAATCTTTAAACTGACATCAGCCAAATGTCCTCTCCTTTAAGGGGACAATCACCCAGAGCTACAAGAGTGTAGGTGTGCACTTCCTGTCCAGTCCATCCTCAGCCCCATTCCTCTAGGAGGAAATCTATGAGCAGCTCTCCAAGGTTTGGTGCTCTGAAAGTAGAGCATGAGGATGACAAGAAAGACAAGGCCCAGAAGCACATTCCAGCCAGTCCATATTCTGTCCCTTGCCTCCTGGGACATATGCCTGGGAATAAGTGTCCTTCTCCATAGCTCCTCTTTGGCCATGAGAATCAGAATTCATGTGGACATCTGATTACGTGCATAACCCAGGAGAAATGCCCAGAAACTACGTGATAGAACCACCAAGCTACCAACACAGTGAGCCATTCTTATAAAAAAAGAAATATTAAATGCAATTCATTCTACATTTCAGGGTAGAAGCACTTCAAAATCCTTTTAATAAAAAAAAATGTCTTTCTCAAATGAATGTGTACTGTGGTTCTGCTTGGATGAGAAAATTAAAATGAAGCTTTTCAATTTATTCTGGCATAAAGAAGCTGACTTCCCATCTCAGAACGCTTCAGTGAGAGCACAGCAAGTTGTGTAGAGTGTCTTCTGAAACGCTTAATTTATATTTTTAATTATTCTGATAAGCCACAATTGTAAAATGACAACACACAGTCATTTCCATTTCATATGTCAAATTACTGCTTTTTAAAAACACACGCTTAGCCAGGCACAGTGGTGCATGGCTGTAATCCCAGTGACTCAGGAGGCAGAGGCAAGAAGATCATGAGTTCAAGGCCAGAGTAAGCCTGCTTAGCAAGACCATGTCTCAAGATAAAAAGTTTAAAAAGGGCCTAAGGGTGTAGCTTGGTGGTAGAGCACTTGTAAGTATGTGCAAGGCTCTGGGTTCAATCTCTAAGTACCTCAAAATAAATAAGCAAACAAACCAAACAAACCTGCAAGCTTCCTCTATTCAGCCCTACAGTACACTGATACAGAAAAGAAAGGCCCTAGTCATCAAGGCCCAAGTTATACCATCTGCACCCAAGGTCTCTACAAGAACCCCACTTTCCTCCTCCTTCGATTTTGTGCAAAGCTGTCTGGGTAGCCTACCCTGAACTCCACGATCATGGCATGCAGTGAGGCAGCCTGGGGCATCACCACAGTGCCAGGCTCCAGGTGCTGGTCCACGGCAGTGCGGACGTACCAGAAGTACAGGTTGTGCCACGGCAGCAGGCTGGTGGTGAAGAAGGGCTCACCCATGAGGAGGGAGACCTGGCGGCCAGAGGAGGAAGCAGAATCCAGGTGTGAGAGGTGCTCAGCTGACAAATGAAGATCAGCACTTCAACAGGAATGTGGAACAGGCCACTCAGTCATCCATTCACTCACTCACTCAGTCAAAAAATGAGCATGTCAGATCTGTACCTGTCACTGAAGGTTAAAGAAGAGAAAAACAGGACTCCTGACCTTAGGAGTACAAAGTGGAAGAGGAACACAGATAAGTGGGGGAGCTATCCTCAGGTGACAGAAGCAAGGAAGGGGTGAACACAGGGGCTCCACGGGTCATGACAAGCCCCAGAAAGGGCTTCTAAAATGGTATCCTGCCATCTCCCATTCAAAGCTGGTTGAATTTGCTTGTCCTCACTGGGTTCAAATACCACACAAGTGGGGACATTGGCAGCCTGGTATCCCCAGCACACAGTATGGTGCCAGGTGGGGCATACATTCAGTAACATTTGTGGAGTAAAGGAACAGATGCATGACTAGGAGTCATAAAAGCCAGAGGAATGGGCAGAGGCCAAGCAAGGGAGTGAGCGAGAGCAGGCCTTTCAGGAAGTCATCAGGAGAGGATGCAGAGGGCAGGACAGGGAGGGGAAAGCCAGGGACATGGGCAGGAGTCAGATTACCCAAAGGTGGCTAATGACAGGTTAACGAGGCTCAGCTCACCATGGAGACTAGAGGGATTACCAAAAGCTTTTATCATGGGTTTGAAATAAGGACTGTTCTTTAAAAGATCCTTCTGAGGACCAGGAAGCATATGGGGAGAGCTCTGTAGGTGGAGCTAGGATAAAAAGTGACTTGGGCAAGTGCTGCCAAGAGGGGGATGTGAAGAAAGGGAGGAGGAGAAGCCGGTGCAGAGGCTGAGGAGACACTCCTGGGCTGAGGCCCCAGGAGATGGGAATCAGGGGACACGTAGTAGCAAACACTGGAAGGCATAACTGGCCTCAGTACTTCCCTGCCCCTCACTCCAGCCCCCAACATCAGACACAAGGTGCAAATGTCTGCTCCTACCACTTCTCAACAAGGACCTAGCTTTTGCCCACTGTACCACAGCAATGGCTTCAAAACTTAATTATCTTCTAAACCCTCACCTGAGGGAAAAGGCAATTTGTATCTGAATGTTCATGGCAGCACTATTCACAACAGCCAAAAAGTAGAGATAGCACAAATGTCCATCAGCTGATACATGGACAGATAAAATGTGGTATATCTACAAAATGGAATATTACTTAGCAATAAAAAAGATTAGGTATTGATGTATGCTACATGGATGATCCTTGAAATGATGCTAAGTGAAAGCAGTCAGTCACAAAGGCCATACATTGTATGATTCCATTTATATGATTTATCCAGAATAGGAAAATCCACAGAGACAGAAAACATATTAGTAGTTGCCTAAGGCCTGGGAGACTGTGGAAGTGAATAGTGACCATTAATGGATATGGAGTGTCCTTCAGGGTAAGGGACTCCCCCTTCTCTCTGCTTCCTGGCCTGGCATGACATGAACTGCTCTGTTCTGCCATGCCTTCCCTGCCATGATGGACTGAATCCTCTGAAACTGTGAGCCAAAATAAGTCTTTCTTCCCATAGCTGTGTATGTGAGGTTTTTCATCACATTGACATAAAAGCTAACTACCACAGTAACCCCAAGGTCCCTGGTAGAAGTGGTTCCAGGGGCTGGAAGAGCAACTGCAGTGGGAGGATGTGAAGAGGAAAAAAAAAAAAAAGAAGTGAAAGGAAAAGGGAGAGGGGCATAAACTGTGCTCCTAAACCCAAGAGGCTCTTCAGTACTCACCTGAAAGGCAGATGAGCCCAAGTCCAGACGAGTGCAATTCTGTGTCCTTTGGGCCTCTACGAACACCTCACCTATCCTCACAGAGGCCAGGTCTCAGCTGGCAACTTACATGAGGGACATCATCTACCATGAGGCCCAGAGGAAAGGGTGAAAGCGGGGCTAACTCAGTGCTACACTGTCCACACTCACAGCCCAAAGTGACTGCTCCTCACCTTCTTCCCCTCCAGGTCTGCAGACACTAGCAACTCAGGCCGTTTCTCAATGATATTAATTTTATCTTCCAAGTGGTTTGCCTTGAAAATCTTAAAGAAAAAACAATGCAATTCCTGCATTTATACTAAACTATTATTTTGGTCCAAGAAAACAAACAAGCAAACAATAATAACCTAACACTTGAGCTGAGGGTGCAGCTCAGTGGGAGAGCACTTGCCTACTGTGCTTGAGGCCTTGGGTTCAATCTTCAGCATTGAAAACAAACAAAAAACAAACAAAACAGCTCTCAAAGCTACATTCTGTTTTGAGTTTTTTGGCCAAATGGCTGCAGAACACTACTCTGTCTGCTTTGTGGAAACTCCTCCCCAGGGCCTCCTACATACCAAGGACCAGGTCATGAGCAGAAGTTTTTTTCTTGCAGGCACATGGCAGGATCTGGTTAATAATCCCACAATTCTGGGGAGGTGGGTTACCCTCTGGAGAGGAAGTCAACCCAATTACTGCCAGGGAAAGAGTTGCCATCCCCAGCTGAGCTGCTCCTTGGCCACTAATGTCCCAGGAACAACTCACTCAGTTCTACAGCTGCAGAGATTTTAGCTTTCTAAGTTTCATGTGGCCTACAGCCATGGCCCTATGGCATCCGATCCCGTCAGATCTCAGAAGCTAAGCAGGGTCAGGCCTGCTTAGTACTTGGATGGGAGACCACCTGGGAACACCATACTGTAGGCTTGGGAGAAGGACCTGGCAACCCCCTCCCAATCAATCTGCCATTGAAAACCCTATGAACAGCAGAGAAGCACTGACAATAGTGTTTTGCCTGTTGTACATAGGGTCGCTATGAGTCGGATATCGACTCAAGGGCACCTAACAACAAGTTTCATGTCAAGTGAGAAGAAAAGCCTATACCTCACCTACAAAACCCAAAGCAGAATCCAAACATCTGCTTCAATTTTGATGCCAGCCACAGAGGACCTCCAGGCCAGTTCTCCAGGATGGAGCCACAGCCTCGAGGAAGGGCTCTCAGAGTAGCAGCTGCTTCTGCCAATTCCTCAGTTCTGGTGCCACCCATCCCAGACTCAGGAACGCAGGACTTACTGTCTCCTTGTCTATTCAGTCACAATTGTCACATACCTTTTTCATCAGTCTATGGGAAGTTGCTGAACTCTCAATTGTAAATACCTAATGAGACAAGATGTTAGGAGTTGAGAGAAATACACTTTAATAGAGGAAGAAATTTGAGATGAAAATGTGGCAAGACCATGCCAAAGCACAGGACACCACCTAAACAACTCTGCTCTCAATTTACCTGGGCCAGCACCTACACTGGGAATGACCCAGACAAAGTGGCCAATGCAGAATGTTGGCTGCAGCTACAAAGCACCAACCACCACCTGGCTCCTGCAGGCAACCCCTTAACAGAGCCTGCTCCATATGACTGCTCCCTGCCTTTCTTCTGGCAATAGGAGGGCATTGAACTACGGCCTCACATGTGCTAGGTAAGGGCTCTACCACTGAGCTGCACCCCCAGCCCCTTCTTATTTTTTGTTTTCAGTCAGGGTCTCGCTACGTTACATAGGCTGCCTCAGCCTCCCAGTCACTGGGATTAGAGATGTGCGCCACCACACATGGCTGACAGCTGCCCTCTGAAAGAGCTTTCATTGCACAGTCATGTGCCTGGACTACACAATGCCCGAGCTCAAGAGCTGACATTAAAAAAATAAAATAAAATAAATAAATAAATAAATAAATAAATGGAATATAACAGAGAGAAAGAAGAACCACCCTTAGTAAGCTGACAGAAAGGCATGAACCCAGTACCTGCTGTGCCCCGAGGTGATGGGCCAGCACGGACAGCAGACTGCCATCGCTGATACAGAGGCAGACACTGTCTGGCGTCAGCACCTGTGGGCAAAGAGCAGGCTCAGCACAAGTATTCTTAGTTTGTCAGGAGATTCCTGCTGGCAAATTCACAACAAAGCTTCCATTCTCCTGGCCCCACTCACACAGGCTTTCACCATTAAACCAGAGCTCATCCCATCCTCCTGACTGCCAGGCTGCATGGGCTCAGCCCTCAGGCTTGCCTCTTGGGCCCATGTAGTAACCATCCTCGACCCTCACCCATATCTCCCCACCAGTGCCCACTGCCAGGTAAGACCTCCTAAACCCAGCCAGAAGGCCCAGCTGAAGGCCCGCCCCACTTGTAAGAAGCCACCTCCCCATCTACAATGACACATTTCTTCTCTGCCTGGCCCATGTGCTCTCAAGTGACTCTCCTCAGGCAGGGGTACCTTTACGGGGCACAGACCTTTCACAGAGGAACTTGGGATAGCTTAGGTCCGCCCCTTCCCCCAAATACATGCATGTTCACATATGCACATGTCTTACTGTACACAACTACAAGGGGTCAGGAGACCCCCTCCAAATTCCACCTAGGGTTTCCAGGCTGAGCCCCCTACCAGAAGTAGCAGGGAACAAAGATTTTCAGGCCAGAGAATTTATTTTAGGCCAGAGATTGATATTTGAGAAAATTTTAGAAAGGTGCAACAGGTGAACACAGAGAGGAAGAAGGGTGGCTGAAGTCACAGGGCTCACCCACACCAACTGCTGGTGACCACAAAGGCACAGGTGTCCAGAAGGACAAGTGTGGGCTGGGGGAGGGCTCCCAGGGGAGCTCTTGCATGAGCAGAGGACAAGCCCCCAGGAAGTCCAGAGGAGGCTCTCCAGTGCTCCTTCCATTCACTGAGCAGAGCTGAAGCCACTCAGATGAGGAAATGCAGAAAACAAAATTAGCAAATCACAAGCAGAGTGCTGGGGCCCATGGGAATAAAGAGGTGGGACACTCACGGTCCTTAGGGCCTGAGCGTACTGATCAATTCTGTCCTGATCATTTATCTCTCCAAATCGAGGCCGGTTCCAGAGCAGGTGAGCCTGACAGTGGCACACAGGGCGCATCCGGGGGACTCTCTCATTCTCTTCAGGGCTGAGCCAGGAGATGAAGACAGACAGTGATGAGCATAACCCATAAGACACCGGAAAACATGAGGGCATGGCCCAGGGACGCGACCTGGGCCCTGCTGGGTACATCCACAAGTCTCTAGAGTACGAGTCTGGACTTCAGCCCTTGAGGAGCCACTGGAAGTTTGCAGAGCCCTCTGATTCCAGCCTTTTCATGTTTTTTCAAAATGGAACAAAGCAACCCACGACAGCCTCTTCTGAGTACACACAAATGCACACTGTCACATCTCATCACAGCCCTCTGTTCTTATTTTATTCGGATACAAATCTGCCCACATGCATCTTTACAGGGCCTGTACACAAGGACTTCACATCAACGTGGAGTCTTCATGGCCCAGTCTTCCACCCCCATGAGGTGCAGGCATACCTGGTCCTCTGAAGGCTATACCATAAACAGTAGTCATCATGGTGGGATATCAGGTAGAAGGTTGCACCCTGCACAACAGGCTCCTCTTGCGGCAGGAAGTACACACACTGCATCCAGTGGTCCCGCCACTGAAACAGGGAGCAGAGAACCAGCTGTCACCAAGCTGCAATAACAGCAACACTTCTAATCCAGGGGCCAAGAGCCAGGCCAAATATCAGTTTGCAAGGAGATATGACATAGACTACAGCTGGCAACTATGGCCAAAGAGATAAAGAAAAAAATTCTCAAAGGAGAGGGGTCAGGGGTCAGAAATTTTGCTAGGACTCTGACACAATGTGGCTAAGGCCAGCGGTCTTCTGGGGTAGCTTAGTAGAGGGGACAAGTGCAGGTTCCAGTCCCTATCCACAAAGCAGTGCCAAAGCTCTCTCTTCAACCTGATGAGTTGTGTGTCATATTTCACCGAAGGAAAATTTCTCTGGCTCACAACCAAGGTCTAGCCTAGTGGTCTGGAGCAAATCCAGCTCTGAAGAGTCCCATGGCATATATTCCTTGGGCTTTAACATACTCAGGGTTTCCTCTTGTTTTCTAAATGACTTCAAAGCACAAGGTCAAACATAATGCATAAAACCTTGCGTCTGAGATTAGTAAAACAAAAGCTATTAAAGACATTTGGAAACAATTATGACAATTTTATTTTGAACCATGTTAGATGATACTACAGAATTACTGTTAATTTTCTTCGATGTGATAATGGTATTTTACAAGAGATTGTTTTATTCTTAGTAGATGTATGTTGAGATATTTAGGAGTAAAGTGTATTTAGGTGTATAGAATTTATTCTCAAATGATTTAGCACAAAACTGTGCAGGTGTATGTATATGCAGGCACAGAGATGAAAGGAAGCGAAGAGAGGGAGAGGAGGAGACAGACAGACAGCAGATGTGGCAAATGTTAACAACTGGTTAGTTTAAATAAAGGGAATATTAAGTGTCTGCTTTCACTGACCTGTAGATTTACAATTTTTCAAAACAAGAAGTAGAGAAAACCTAGAAAGGTTTTGTTTGGTCTATTCCTTTAAATTAAATAGAGTTTTTAAAGGACTGGCATACTCTATAAATTCTGAAAAATGGTTTACACTGATTCAGAGTCGACTTTTCTTCCCCCCAGCACTGGGTATCACACATGCAAGGCAAGTACTCAACCACTGAGCAACATACACCCCTAGTCCCAGAGTCAATCTTTAATCAATTGTGGTGATCCTTACTACAACCGCTGTAGATGTTAAGAAAAAAAGCAATAAAAAAAGCTACATTCAAATACATCACAGAATTATCCATACCAGCAAAAACTGGAACCAACCCAAATGTCCAATGGCTCAGAAATTAAGTCCTTATGCAAAATACTCACAGACACTTAAAACGATAACTATGACATGGCATGAAAAAAAAAACCTGAGGTTAACCATCAACAAAAACTTACATTTGGTCCAGCAAGGTAGCTGTTTTGTGTAGTAGGACCATGAGTAAATTTTATTTACTTTTGTTTTACAAGATGAGGTCTTCTACTCTTGTGATCTTTGAGTCTCCTTTTTAAAAGGAATGAGGCAGCATTTGAAAAAGTAAAAAAGAATGAACTGTCATAAAAGGTGGATGCTTAGCTCAAATCTGATCAGATGATCATCTATTCATTTTCTGTCATCTTCACGAAATAAGAAAAGTTGGCCCTGTGAGATTCTAAGAGTGTGACTAAGAGTGAAGGTGAGGTCTATACTACTTGTCAGGGATACATCTCACCTCATCTGGTCTCAAATTTAATAAAAGGAAAGGTATCTAAGATGTCTATTTGAATATAAAGTCTAGAAAATGAAAATCCAACTAGTCCTGGAAAAAATATATAACAATAAGGGGGAATAAATAGGTTCTCTTAAACCTGTCAACCATTCCTATATCTCACAAATTTATCTGAAGACAGGAAAAGCCTTCCTGACCCACCCACTACTCCCATGGTGCCTTCCTGTGATCTGTCCTTCCCCTATTCCCCATAAGGATAAAGAGCTGGTGACAGAACCTCTGTCCCAATATGAGACAGACTAAATGGGGTTAAACCAGTTTTGTGAATTCATGAGGGACATTCACTCAGCTTTCAAATTCTTAACGGCCTAAAAGTCATCACTGGTTTATAAAGGACATAATACCCACAGTCAGAAGACCTGAGAACCAGTTCACTTCACTGCTTCCTGGACACAAGACCCTGCAGTCATGCTTGAGTTTGTCAAGGCTCAGTTTGGGTATTGGTGCAGTCACTGGTAGGTCTTATATATGAAGATTCAAGGAGAAAATATACACAGTAGCACTCCGAAGGATATGCAAATAAAAAGTATTAACATTTTATGATTGAAATCTCATACACATACACACCCCATGTAGGGCAGGGGTCCCCAGGGCCATAGACCAATACCCATCTGTATTTATACCTGTATGTATAGCAGCTTCTGATCACTCATATTAACACCTAAACCCTGCCTCCTGTCAGATCAGCAGCCTCCTATCCCGCCTGCAGAAATACTTTCTTCCACAAAACTTGTCCATTGTGCTAGAAAGGTTGGGGATCGCTTCTACGGAGGACCAAAGCTACAGACGAAAGTTGGCACACATTGGCTGACGTACTAGAAGAGAGAGAGAGACTAAGGAGCTCACAGGCCCAGGTGACCCGACACCAATGCCCACAGCAGTCACAGCCTTTGACCCAGGCAATAACTCAGGGACCAGGTTGGGGGAGCTACTGTGAACACTTTTTCCTTGAGTCCACGTATAAGACATACCAGGTAACCACAATACCCAAACTGAGACTCAGCAAGATCAAGGATAATCGCATGGTCTGTGGCCAGGAAGCAGCGGAGTGAGTCTGGTCCCCAGGTGTTCTGGCTGGGGGTCTTGTGTTCTTTCTCAACTAGTGATGACTTCATGTTAACACCATATATACTAGATCAAATGAAAGCCAGTCAGCTGGGTACGGTGGCACATACCTATAATCCTAGCACTCAGGAGGTGGAGGTAGGAGGATCCAGACTTTAAAGCCAGCCCAGGATATATAAACAAACAAACAAACAAACAAACAAAAAAAGCCATTGGTAGCAACAAAAAGATGGTACCCAAGATGCTCAAAGGTAGAGAGTGAAGGTTTTATTTCTTGTTTTTTCCTGTTGAGTGTGCAGGTAGGTGGTAGACAATTCATGCACACGAGGAAAAATTCAAATGATACAAGGATGTTTGGTAAAATTAAGTTTCTTTTCCACCCCTAACATCTAGAGGCCCCATCCACTAGCAAACATTTTTACCAATTCCTGTGAATTTTTCCAAAGACATCCTTATATGCACACCACACATAATCAAAACCACATATATTCTTGATTTTACTCATACCAGTGCTGGCATACCACATGCTGTTCTACACATTTTTGTTTCACTTAATAATATGATCCTGAAAGCTGAGTGCAGTGGTACATGACTATAATCCCAGCAACTTGAGAAGCTAAGGCAGGAGGATTCAGAATTTGAGGCCAGGGGCAGCCTGCTTAACTCAGCAAAACCTTGACTCAAAATAAAAGAATGAAAAAATGGACTGGGGTGCAGCTCAGTGGTACAGCACTTGCAAAGTACATGCAATGCCCTGGGTTCAACTCCCAAGTACTGTAAAAAACTAACTAAATAATAACACATCCTAGGGATGTTGTTGTTGTTGTTGTTAGGTGCCGTCGAGTCAGTATCCGACTCATAGCGACCCTCTGTAGAACAGGGGAAACACTATTGTCAGTGCTTCTCTGATGTTCGTAGGGTTTTCAATGGCAGATTGATTTTTGGGAGGGGGTTGCCAGGTTCTTCTCCCAAGCCTACAGCTTCTGGTGTTCCCAGGTGGTCTCCCATCCAGGTACTAACCAGGCCCGACCCTGCTTAGCTTCTGAGATCTGACGGGATCTGATGGGATAGTTCCACATCAATGCCTAGAGAGCTACCTTATCCACTGCAATGACACAGGATAATGACTCAATGAGCCCTCGCAGGTAGCCTTTAAATTGTTCTTTTTCTACTAAGTCAGGGCTGTGGTGAGCATCTTGCATGCAGGTCATTCTGCACATGTGCAAATCTACCCAGAGCCCTAACATCTATCACTTTCCACCTGGACAGACTGGGCCACACTGCCCTCCACAGATATTCTGATCATTCACTTTTCTGCTCTTTCCCCAAGTCTCACCAACAGTGTGCCACTAAACTTTTTGAACTCTATTCACTAATAGATGAAAATGGTTTCTCACTGCAGTTTATTTAATTTTTATTTTTTCATTGCAGTTTGAAGTTGCATTTCTCTTATTAAGAGTGAGGGTGAACAACTTATTACATATTGAAGAGTAATCCATATTTCCTTTTATGTAGTTCATGTCCTCTGCCCACTTTCTACTGAGTTGGAGAAGGTGGCTTTTGAGACCACAGAAAATGAGGCTATAGTTCTCTACTGTAAGCTGATCTGAGCTTTCCAGGGTTACTTGGGGTGGTGAGATCTGAAAGTGGCTATGCCAGGAGGAAGGAGGGTGGAAGAGCCAATTCACCACGACTTCTTTGTCGCTCACTGTGACCACTGGTGCTAACCATATAACCATGGACTCACCCTGAGAGGTTTACCTTATTACAGCTAGGCAGTGCTTTTAATTAATTAATTTATTTATTTATTTGCTATTTTTCTTTGTAGTACTGAGGATTAAACCCACAACCTAAGGCATGCTAGGCAAGCACTCTATGACTAAGCTACATTCCCAGGCCCTTGTGCATTTTTGTTGTTTGTTTTAAAACAACAACAACAACAATAAAACTCTAGCCAAATGCAGTGGTGCACACCTATAATCCCAGTGATTTGGGAGGCTGAAGCAGGAGAACCGCAAGTTGGAGGCCAGAGGCATCTTGTGTAACTTAGGGGGACCCTATCTCAAGATAAAAAAAATTTAATAATGGTGCAGCTCAGTGGTAAAGCACTTTCAAAGTACACATGAGGCCCTGGGTTTAGCACCTCAGTATAAGAAAGAAAGAAAGTCGGGCGCGGTGGCGCACGCCTGTAATCCCAGCTGCTCGGGAAGGGGAGATGGGAGGATCGCAAGTTCAAGATCAGAGGCAGTCTGCGTAACTTAGCGAGACCCTGTCTCAAAAAGTAAAAAAATGGGCTGAGGGCACAGCTCAGTGGTCCAGCACTTGCAGAGCATGCAGGCGCGAGGCCCTGGGTTCAACCTCCAGTACCAAAAAAAAAAAAAAAGAAAGAAAGAAAGAAAGAGAAAGAGAGAGAGGAGAGAAAGGGAAAGGAAAGGAAAGGAAAGGAAAAGAAAAGAGAGGAAGAAAGGAAAAGAAAAGAAAGAAGGAAGGAAGGAAAGGAAGGAACGAAGGAAGGAAAGAGAAAGAAAAGAAAGAAAAAAGGAAAGGAAGGAACGAAGGAAGGAAAGAGAAAGAAAAGAAAGAAAAAAGGAAAGAAAGAAAGAAAGAGAAAGAAAGAAAAGAGGGAGGGAGGGAGGGAAGGAGGAAAGAAAGAGGAAGGAAGGAAGGAAAAGAAAAAAACTCTTCTGTGCTTTTGGCAGTGCATTCTGTCTCTAAATTAATGTGATCTAAGGTTCAACAGGGGCTGGGGTTTAGCTCATTTGGTAGAGTGCTGCTCTGCACTCTCTGAGGACCTGGGTTCAGTCCCCAGCACCGCAAAATAGGAGATGGACTTGGCAATCCACTCCTGAAGCAATCCTGAAAAAATCAGCCATTGAAAACCCTATGAGGGTCACTATGAGTCAGACCTGACTCTAAAGCACCTAACAAGGGTTCAACGGAGTCCTTTTTCTACAAACAAAAGTGGACAAAAGTTTCCTGGCTCAAATGTAAATGTATTCAGCTCCTGCCTCTTACCTGGAGCCCATCCGGGTCTGACTGTGCCCAAAAGGGGGCCATGCTGCACTTGATCTTCCCCTCAGGGTCCATTTCAATGTCCCACCAGGAGAGAACCACCTGAGCTCGGCCAGACGCCAGAGCTTCAAATTGCCTGCTATGGCAGGCTGCCGAGCTACTGACTTGCTTGCTGAAGTCCACACTGTGGAAAAATATTCAGGAACTGAAGCACAATTTAATTCCACACACTCCTTTGTTATGCTTTTAAGGTAATCTCAACAGCAGTGATATTTGGTTGCAAAGGACTCAGATAGGTTTCCTTGCCACTCAAACTTCCAAAGACCCAAATTCAATTAAATATCTCAAAGTACCATCAGTTGGGCAGGTTCCTCGGTACCTGAACATAGGCAGCACATCACTGAGGACAGTGAAGTCAGTGGGTGACACCTGGTTCAGCTGAATGTCATAGACAGAGGGCGCGCCAGGGCATGTCTCCAATTCTGAGGGCGGGATGATGACCTTCTCTCCAAGGCTGGTCTGAATATGGATAGGAAACAGCTTGTTCCATGACCACATTCTTCTGGACTCCACCAGCTGGGCATAGACAGTTGCTCTGTGAGGCACTGCCTCACAGTTTTCCTAGGTTTACAACAAAAACACAAGAATGACAACAACAAATCAGGTTCTCTCACCCACAGTAATTTGCACTGATCAAAAGAGGTCTATTCCTTAAATATTAGGCCAGTTTAGTAACTCTAACACCTTCCCACTATCAGGATAGTAAACTGTTTTCAGCCCTATGACCCTGGGGAAAGGAAAGGAAAAAGAAAGGAACTAGATTCCCAAAAGAATATATATTATGCCCAAAATGATTTTTTTCTTTTTAAGACAAAGTCTTTCTATGTAGCCCAGGGTGGCCTCAAACTTGGGACCTTCCTCTCTCAGCCTCCTGAATGTTAAAATGATTTTAAGTCAGGTAAGTTCCTACCTATCTGGTGCTGTTTAAAACTTGTCACCATCCTGATGAACTCCCACACCAACTTGGGAGAGTCAGTCTTATTACCAAGCAGCAATTCTGCCCCTGGGCTCAGAGCATCCATTCAGCACAGCTCTTGCCCAGACACCAACACCAAAACCTCTTTACTAAAAAGACCAATGGATAGCTGCCCACTCTTCACCTGACTTGACCTGCTGGCTTCACCCAGCACTCTGACAACTTTTCCTGCTTAGTTGTGGCTCTAGCAATTTATCTAGTGGTGCTCTTACCTCATTCATTCATTCATTCATTCTGCATCCTTTATATACCTGGCCCTGGAGACCCAGCACTGAAGAGGATACTCACAGCTGCTACTGCTGGAAATTACAAGCGCAGTGTTTCCCTACCTTAGCACTACTGGCCACTTGAGCCAGACGCCTCCCAGGAATTGAGAGGTGTCTCAGGGTGTATGGAGAGGTACTGAGGGCTATACTAAGCATGGTGCAGCAGCAAGTACTGTGTGTGTACAAGCTGCAATCACAGCATAATGCCCAAGAAAGGCCTCGGGCCTACTACCTCCACAAGATGCTTGTGTGCATGCTCATAGGAGGGCAGTGCTCCCTCTCCAATCAGTTCAGTGTCAAACAGTTCTGTGACTAGGATGTTGGCACGGTATGGCATGTCACCATCTGAAAACACAAGGGAACAAAATTAGAAACAAGTAACAGACTAGGAAAAATATTTATAGAAAATATGTGAAAGGTTAAGAGGTTAATAGGTCATTACATTGAAAGTACATACATATGCTAAAGTATCTGGAAGTACCATGCCTATAACTGACTTCCCAATGGTTCAGGAAAAAAAAAAAAAAAAAACCCATAGGTACCTGGATGATGTTTGTATGGCAAAACAAAAACAACTGGTAAATCCAGGCTCAGCAAAAATGTGTGTGACAGCACTGTTCTTTCAACTCTTCTGTACGTTTAAGATTGGTATGGGGGGGTGGCACATGCCTGTAATCTCACCACTTAGGAGGCTGAGGCAAGATGATCATGAGTTCAAGGCAACCCTAAGCTACACAGCTATATAGTGAGACTTTTGACTCAAGTCATCTCTCCAAAAAAAAAAAAAAAAAAAAAAGGCCAGGTCAGGTGCAGTGGCACACACCTGTAACCCCAGCGAGGCAGTCTGCATAATTTAGTGAGACCCTGTCTCAAAAGTAAAAGAATGGGCGGAGGGCACAGCTCAGTGATACAGCACTTGCAAAGCATGCAAACGCAAGGCCCTGGGTTTAACCCCCAGTACTGAAAAATAAATAAATAAATAAAAATACAAATAGGAAAACAAAAAGGGGAAAAAAGTACAAATACTTCCAATCTAAAAGGAAACCAACCAAATACATGAAATTTTTCCATTCTTACTAGCAAAAACTTGCAAAGCAAAAACAACATTAATACTTCAAATACTTCCAGGCTGTTGACAGAGGGAAAGAAAACCAAAGCAAGAAAGGGAGGCTGTCTGATGACATGCCAGTCACTTGAGTTCAGCTATCACCAAAATTGAGATCCATGATTTAGAGTCCACAGATTTCTGTAAATTTTCTTAATTAAAGTGGTGTTTACCATCAAATAATCTCCTAAATAACAGCTGTTTTAGGAAAGTAAGATTTTAGAGGGTTCTTTTGTTAACTCTGTTTTTTAAACCTCTGTAATGTTACTCCTGCAATTATAATTTCTAATCAGCCAAGAGACAAAATAGATTTTGGAAGGGGCTATTCATCATAGAGAATTAACTGTAAACACTTATGATGGCTCATGCATTACAATTTCAAAACCCACTCATCTTCCCTACAGAGAGGACAAGTCTCACAGATGATGTTAAAATAGAGAAGCATTAATGTGCCTCACAAAGGATGTCCCAGAGAGAGCTTGAGGGACCTGGCCTGGATTCTGCTACTTTGTCCTAAGCCCTCTGATCACTGTAAAATGGGGGAATGAGCTGTCCCACCTGGTGGTGGTTAGGATAAAAAAGTAGAGAATGTACCTACCCAATGAAATGCACTTATGCTCCAAGGCAAATATTAAGTAGAATGGAAAAGAAACTTGGTTTCCTGGCACTGTGAGCACCCTCCTGAGAGGGGTCCTGCCCATCCTCTCTAAAGTCATGCCAAACTCCAGTTTGAACACACAATCTCAAACCAACCCCCCCAACTGCCACACTCCTGCTCCTCCCTATGGGACTTTTTTTTTTTCCCCTGCAGTACTGGGGGTTGAACCCAGGGCCTCGCGCTCTGCAAGTGCTGGACCACTGAGCTGCACCCCCAGTCCATTTTTTTACTTTTTTTGAGACAGGGTCTCACTAAGTTATGCAGATTGCCTCTGGTCTTGAACTTGCAATCCTCCTGCCTCCGCCTCCCAAGCTGCTGGGATTACAGGCTTGCACCACTGCACCCAGCCTTTTTTCTTCTTCTTTTTTTTTTTTTTTTTTTTGAGACAGGGTCTTGCTATGTAACTCCAATTGGCCTTGAACTCACAATCCTTCTGCCTCAACCTCCCAACTGCTGGGATTACAGCCATGCATCACTGTGCCTAGTTTCCTTGTAGTGTTTCTGCCACAGTGAATAGCAGCCTCACTCACAATGCCCAGAAAATGGCATCATTTACTAGCTCCAGGAGTATAGGGGCCTGCCTGCCCTTTTCACAAACACACCCAATGTCTAGAACAATAATGCCTAGGACCCAGCAAGAGTCAACACACACCAGTGGAATTCTTGATTCCTATCTCTTTGTCATCCTATAGTCAATCAATCTCTAAGCCCAGCCAATTCCAGCTCCTGAATAAATTTTAAGCCAAGTATGTAGCTTAAAATGATTTATTGTCCAAATTTGTTTCATTAAAAATAAAATAAAGCTTTATCACCCAGTGAATTTTGACAAATACTTCTTGGGAGCCAGGTATTTAGTATGTGAGTGCTAATGTACAAGAAAGGCAATGCAGAAGTGCCTGAAAAGAACAGTTACCCCAGGTGCATCGTCTTTGCCATATGAATGCCATGGAAGGACGAGCAGCTGCGGCCACACATGCTTAGGCAACACATCTCTGGAAAATAGGCCACAAATGTAGATGCCAATTATAAGAAGGACTGACAATAGGCCCTTGGAAAAGACACGTTTGGGAACAGAAAGAAAGTCAACAACGGAGAACTAACATTGGGAGACATCACTGTGGCCCAGGAAGAAAAAGGTTTACAGAGGACCAAATAGCAGAAGCACCAATGCTACAGGGGTTGGAGAAAAGTAGAAGATGCCTGCCCTGGCCAAGAGGAAGCCACTTGTGGCCTGGCATGGTTGTGTATTCCTGGGATCTCAGCACTGGGGAGGGTAAGGCAGGAAGACTCTGAGTTTGTGGCCACTCTGGGCTCCATAGGGAGACTCTGTCTCAAAAAAATAACAAAACCTAGGAAAACACCTGTCAAGATGGAGGACTAGAAACAAAGTCCAATTTACAAGGAGTTACCAAGCAAGGTTGACAATCTACTCACTAACAAATACCTCTGAATTACATTATGTGCTAGGCCCTTGACAGATCACAGAATCAGATCTACATGGTCCATGACCTCCTAGCTCAGCTGTGTGAGGATACAGACATTAAATACAACTACTTAACTTACAATGATGAGTGTTCCAAAGGGAAAGTCTGAAGGAAGCCCATCAAAGGCCTGACCTAATCCAGGCCTTTACAGTGTGTGTGTGAACATGGCCTGGAGGAGGGCATGGGGTAGATCACAGGAACAGCCCTCCATGTAAAGGCTTCCTTGAAGGTCGGTCTCTATGCTGTCAAGACAAACTTGCATGAGTTCAAGTCCAGAGGCAGCCTGCATAATTTAGTGACACCCTGTCTCAAAGTAAAAAATTGAAAATGGATTGGGGGTGCATCCCAGTAGTAGAGTACTTGCAAAGTATGTGCGAGGCCCTGGGTTCAACCTCCAAGTACTGCACTAAAAAAAAAAAAAAAGAAAGAAAAGAAAAGATCAGTGAACCTGAAGGCCAAGAAGAAACTGCCTCAGTCCTTTAACAGGAGAAGGGATAAACAAATTGTGGTATACACATATCACACAGTGCCACTCAGGAAAAAAAAGAAAAAAAAAAAACCTCCAGAGAAACAATAATGTGGATGAGCCTCAGAAGCATTATGCTACTTTAAGTTTCTGCTAATATCAATGAATGCTGAGAAAACTATTTGGTGCTAAGACAGACGAGCTGTGAGTAAAAAAATCTATTTCTACTAAGAGCTCACAATCTTAAGTAATAGGTGTGCAAATAATTATAGTGCTTTGTGGTTATTTAAAGATGGTCTCTATAGCCAGACAGTGGCAGATACCTTTAATCCCAGCGACTCAGGATGCTGAAGCAGGAGGATAGCAAGTTCAAGGTATGCGTAACTTAGCAAGACCCTGTCTCCAAAGAAAAAATTAAAAAATGGGCTGGGGGTGTAATCCAGTGGTAGAGTACTTGCAAAGTATGTCCGAGGCCCTGCATTCAACCTCTAAGTATCAAGGAAAAAAAAGAAAACAACAACAAAAAAATGCTACTCCCAGTGCTATAATAACTTAAATTCATAGTGTATATACACATATACTATATATATAAAAAATATATATGTATATATGTATATGTGTATAAATATAAATATATATATGTATATATATGTGTATATATATATATATATTTTTTTTACTTATACTCATTCTTTCAAAACAATAGTACCACAAAAGAATTTCTCACTTTAGCTGGGCACAGTGGTACATGCCTGTACTCCAGCAACTTGGGACACAGTGGCAGGAGGATTGCAGGTTCAAGGCCAGACATAGCCTGCATAATTTAGTGAGACTCTGTCTCAATTTAAAAAATAAAAAGGGCTGGGGTTGTAGCTCTGTGGCAGAGCACTTGCAAAGTATGTGTGAGGTCTCTCTCTCTCTCTCTCTCTCTCTCTCTCTCTTTTTTTTTTTTTGTGGTACTGGAGGTTGAACCCAGGACCTCGTGCTTGCATGCTTTGCAAGTACTGGACCACTGAGCTGCACCCCTAGCCCATTTTTTCAATTTTTGAGACAGGGTCTCGCTAAATTACACAGACTGCCTCTGGTCTCGAACTTGCGAGCCTCCTGCCTCCGCTTCCCGAGCCACTGGGATTACAGGTGTGCACCACCGCGCCCGGCTTCTCTCTCTCTTTTTAAAAGACATTTAAAAAAGAGTTGAACAAAGCTTTGTTCCCCTTAATGCTGCAAAACTGGTAGGCTTAAATGTCAGTTCTTTATTCCATCAACCTGGCCTTAACTGACAGGTCGTAAACTATAAAATAATACTAATAATAAAATAATTAAAAAATTTAAAAGATATTATGCTATGTAACAGGGCTGGAAGAAACAGGGCTGGGAGTATAGGTCAGTGGTCAAATGTTTGCCTAGCATATACAAGGGCCTAGGCTTGATTTTCAGACTTGGGAAAAGGAAAAAAAAGACACAGAAACAGAAGACACATTGGTACAATTTCATTTCTTTGAAATTCTACAGAACGTAATCTAATCTATACTGAAGAAAGCACACCAGTGAGTGCCTAGGGCCACAGTTACAGGAGGATTGACTATATAGCATCATGAAGAATCTTTCGGGCTTAATAAAGATATTCTAATATTTTGATTATAGTAGTAGTTACAAGTATGTTTCTATTTGGCAAAACTCATCAAACTACATCCACTGTTTGTTTGAGATGGTGTCTCACTAAGTAGCCCAGGCTAGCCTCAAATTCACAATCCTCCTGCCTTAGCCCTGAGTGCAGGGATTATAGGTGTATGCCACCATGCCTGGTTCTAAACTATATTCTTAAAATGAATACTTACTTCTGGGGGGTGGGAGACTGGGGAGCTGAACTCAAGACTTCCCATAAGCTAGGCAAATACTCTATTACTGAACTGTACCTCTAGCCCTTTTTTTTTTATTTTTACTTTTAATACGGGTCTCTCTGAGTAACTTAACACAGGTTGTCTCTGGCCTCAAACTTGTAATCCTCCTGCCTCAGCACCCTGAGTGGCTGGGATTATAGGCATGCACCACCATGCGTGGCAAAATATTTTATTTATACAATAAAAATAACAATAAAAAATTAAATAAAAAATAATAAAAATAAACTTTAAGCTAGGCACCATGGCACATGCCTGTAATCCATAATTTAGGAGGCAGAGGCAGGAGGATCACAAGTTTAAGACCAGAGGCAGTCTGTGTAATTTAGTGAGACTCTGTCTCAAAAAGTAAAAACATGGTCTGGGGGTGCAGTGCTATAGCACTTGCAAAGCATGCAAGTACAAGGTCCTGGGTTCAACCCAGTACCAAAACAAAACAAAACAAACAAACAAAAAAAAACCCTTTAAATAAAGAAAATTTTATTTATTTATTTATTCTTTTTGGTGTGCTAATCTGATCCCATCTGATCTCAGAAACTAAGCAGGATTGGCCTGGTTAGTCCTTGGATGAGAGACAGCCTGGGAATACTAGGCTGGGCTGCAGGCTAGGGAGAAGAACCTGGCAACCCACTCCCAAAGCAATCCACCACTGAAAACCCTATGAATAGCAGAGAAGCACTAACAATAGTGCCGGGCATGGCACAGTGTCAGGGAGTGTGTCAGGGAATGTTTTGTTCTGTTGTACATAGGGTCAGTATGAATTGGACCTGACTCGGTGGCACATAACAGCAACATAACAATGATCAAACCCAGAGTCTTACTATGCTAGGAAAGCACTGTATCACTAAGCTACATCCCCAGCCACCTTCACCCAAAATATATATGTACTCTTTAATTTTTTTTTATTTTTCTATTTTTTGCAACATGGTCTTGCTATGTAGACCTGGCTAGCCTTGAAATCACAATTCTCTTGCCTCAGCCTACCAAGAGATGGGATTATAGGCATGCACTACCATGCCTGACCCAATATTTTTTTTTAAATGGGAGGAAAATATTGACTTTAGATAGATGCTTTAACTCTAAAATACTACATTAAAAAAAAAAAACACAACTGGTGATATGCATAACTCAGCATAGAAGCTTTTTGTTTGGTTTCTGAAATATGCTCTCACTATGTATCCCAGGCTGACCATGAATAGCCCAGGTTGACCTCAAACTCATGATCCTCCTGCCTCAGCTTCTCAAGTATTGAGGTTACAGGCATGCACCACGATGCCCAGCTGCAAATCTTTCAAATGTGCTCTCCAAGTAACAAAGGGTATGTGAAATTTTATTTATTTATTTAGTGGTACTGAAAATTTCATATGCAGGCAGGTACAGTGAGGATTACATGCCTGTAATCCCCAGTGACTCAGGTGGTTAAGGCAGGAGGATCACAAGCTCGAGTCCAGAGCCAGCCCACATAACTTAGTGAGATTCTAAGATTAAAAAAATAAATAAATAAACAGGGGGCCAGGGGTGCAGCTCAGTGGTACAGTACTTGCCTAGCACGTGCCAGGCTGTTTTTAACTCCCAGTACTGCGGGGGGGGGGGGGGGGGGAAGGACACTTTGAGAACCTGTGCTATACAGGAAAATCTTGAACACTATATGCTGAGGTGGGGGTTCAGAACTAAGTAAACCTCTTCCTGCTACCTTAATTTCACTTCTGTCTGACCATACTTGGAGGGTTGGGCCACTCAAGAATCCCAATGTTCTTAAAGCAAAAGCTTTCATTTGTGGGATGACCATTGCATTGGATTAACTCGAGTTGACCCATAGCTGATTTGTTTTAACTAGTAGAGAAATAAATACCAAAATAAGCAAAGAATTTACAATCAAAGCCATCACACAGAGGACCTGAATCTACACCAGGTAGTTGGAAACAATTTTTCCTTCTCTCATACAAAAACAAGTACAGTATTCTACACAGGATGTATAGATCATACCTGGCCCTACAGTCACCTCAGTGGAATGCTTGTTGATAACCTTGATCTTATCACTGAAGCCATTTATCTCCACAATTTTCACAGCAGCATCAGCCATAGGCTTGAAAACCTGGAAATCAGAGGCAAAATCCAGGGGAAAATGAGCAATAAATTTAAAAATATCTTACTAGCCAAGGTTAGCAAGACAGTCCTTGATTCTGGTCCTAATATTTTAGCTTAAATTCTTTATTCCCCAAGTATGTTTCATGAAAATGAACATAAAAAAACAAGATGCCAGTTATAGGTGGGGTCAGAAGTTCCCACTACATGCCAGGCTGAGTAGGGATGAAAGGATCCTGCACTATCCAGTAAGGCCAGTAGGTGTCACTGCTAAGATACACAGATGCTGAGAAACAGAAAGGAGCCTTGCCTCACACACCTGGGGACATGTGCTGTACTCTCCTAAGGAAAGTGAGACT
Organism: Pedetes capensis; assembly: GCA_007922755.1. NCBI lineage: Eukaryota > Metazoa > Chordata > Mammalia > Rodentia > Pedetidae > Pedetes > Pedetes capensis. The sequence continues at coordinate 107,546 of VMDO01000038.1, forward strand.
GTGTTAGATATGTGAACAGGTTGCCTTCATGCCCAAAACTATCCCAGTCCCCTACTGCTAGCAGAACACAGCCTACATTTCCTTATGGTACTTGGGACCCTCTACAATGTAGGCCACTTTACTTTTCCAGCCATGCCCCCCTTTCTTGCCCTATCCTATGACCAGTGCTCAGTCACACAGACTTCCCCAGTGTTCACAGGCAAGCCTGAGCCTTCCTTGTCCTAGCCCCACCTACCAAATCCAATCCAACTTCACAGAGCACACAAATCCTTTCCTTTCTGGAAGTATTCCCAGAATCCTTCACCACTCCCTGGACATCAGCCCCTGCAACTCTTACTTTCTAACCTGAGCAGTCTAGATTCCACAGCTCCAACCACTTCAGAGCATAAAACATACAAACTCTCATGCTGACACATTCTCTCTCTCTCTCTCTCTCTCTCTCTCTCACACACACACACACACACACACAAACACACACACACACAGAGTGAAAACACAAATGATAAAGTGGTCACGATGACAAGATTTTCAATTTTTCTAAATTCTTCTCTGTATTTTTCACATTTTCTGCCATGAAAACACAAACACATATACACACTACTACTCTACTATAATCAAAGGGGAAATATATATGTGCTCAGCTGGAAAAATTGTTTCTAGAATTTAGCTCCACATTTTTAGATGTGGTTTGATGGTCTCAAACCCTTAGTTCTCTCCAATTACTTTGTTATGTACCCCTAAAAATATCAAAACCTCAGGGCCATCCCCTCACTCCTGCTACCTTTGATCCATCACTTACCTCCTCCCCAAACTTTCAGCCTCTGACCACTAATAGCTTCTTTCTCTTCAGTCCACCGAGAAGCCCGAGATTGCACACAAACCACCACCAGCAATGGACACTGAAATGGACTTCCCACCATCCACTCTTCCCTAAGTCAACTGCGTGGTGCAGTGTGGAGAACTGACCTCCTTTCAAGCGGTAAACCTGTAGAGTCTAAAGGTAACTGAATCTCTCTTGCCAATCATTTTGACCAAAAATACTTAAGGAGAGGTTTACTAGACATTTATGGGAAAGACCTGGGAAAATCCAACATGTTCCTAGTGGGTCTTAGCAGCCCTCCTCATGATAGTAATTGTGCTAGCTTTGGGGAAAAAAAGATGGTATGTGAATAGCAAAGCACAGAGAGTCAAGAAGGAACCAAGCCCAAAGCCAACAAGAGCCCTGGACTTCCTGACCACATCCTTGTCTAATTCAGTTTGAGGTGGTTTTCAAGGCACTTGCCGCAGAAATCATAGGTAACTGACAGACTTTTCCCCAAAATTCCTTCCTTTTCAATGACTAGAAGTGGTCTAGAGTCATCGTCTGCAATGGCTTACGTTCTATCCACTCCTCAAGGCTATTCTTTTGAAAGTATCACCTAAAGGAAATCACTGATGATCTACTGCCAACCCAAACAGCTTTCTCTCAGTTCTCCCCCAGTCCAACCTCTACACCTGTGCTATTCAACACAGTAGCAATACGTAGCTATTAAATAAGAACTGATTAGAATAGAATGAACCTAAAAATCCAGCTCCTCGATCGCACCGCCACATTTCAAATGCTGGGTGATGGTATGGGACTAGGGCTCATAGTACTGGACAACACAGCCATAGAAGATTTCACCATTGCAGAAAGTTCTGCTGGACTGGGCTGCTCTCTCTCACCTGTACCTGGTGACTACAAGCTTTTCCTTGGGTTCGACAGAATCTGCCCTTTGGCTTCCATGGCACTCTGCCCTGTGTCATCTTTTCCTGTGTATCTAAAGTTGACTTTATTTGCCAGGCTTCCTTCCTCAGCCTCGGAAAATGGCATGTTTCTGAGGTTTGCTCTTCTCACTCTCCTCTCCCTCCTTGGTTCACCTGTCACATCTTGTCAAGTGAATCCTAAGTCCCCTTGTATATGCCACTCTGTTCGGGTTCAGACATCCCACCTCTAAGGTCCTGCAGGTTCTCCCTTGCTCATTCTTCTAGACCTGTCCACTCTAGTGCCACACACTCAGGAAAACCGCAAGCTACAGGGCAGTCCACAGAAAGAGTTCAAACAAGTAGTCACTAAAGCAAAACCTAGGAGGCCACCAAAAGCATCAAGCCAAGGGGCAGAGGTGGTGAGTGTCACAGCAGAAAAGGAAGACAGATGTAGAAGTCTAGGTAACTGACATGGGACTACAGAAAAGCCCATGAACAGAGCTGTACCAATTCTGTCAAAAAAATGTCTTAGCCAAAGCCGGGTGCAGTGGCACATGCCTGTAATCCCAGCTGCTCAGGAGGCGGAGACAGGAGGATCTCAAGTTCAAGACCAGAGGCAGTCTGCGTAACTTAGCAAGACCCTGTCTCAAAAACTAAAAAAAAAAAAGGTACAGCTCAGTGGTCCAGCACTTACAGAGCATGCAAGCACGAGGCCCTGGGTTCAACCCCCAGGACCACAAAAACAAAAAAACAAACAAAAAAAACCCCCTCTTAGCCAGGCACCATGGCACACATCTATAATCCTTGCTACAGAGGAAGCAGAGGCAGGAGGATCACAAGTTGTAAGGCCAGAGGCAGCCTATGCAATTTAGTGAGATTCTGCTTTAAAATAAAAAATAAAAAGGGGACGGGGGTACACAGCTCAGTGGTAGAGCACTCCTTGCCTAGCAAGTGAGAAGCCTTGGGTTCAACTCTCCAGTACCAAAGGAGGAAAAATATTCCATCTGTTTTCTTCAATATTTTTAATTAGCAGCCGACTCATATATCAATTCCTACCTTAGGACCTGTGTCTTTCATACTCAACACAACCAACATAAAATATATTATCTTTGTCAAGAAATAAGCCTCTTCCTCTGTGTTCCTCTCACCAGTCAATGGGACTGCTGCCCCCTGACATACCTAATAGAGGAAGAAAGCAACAAACATGCACGCACACCCACGAAAACACACACTTTCCCCCATCCAACCTGCCTCTGTTGAAAGAGCACCATAACTAGGAACCAGAGCTTATGGTTTCAGGTCTAGTCCTCTGTTTAAATCTCTCTTTAGTCAGTGCTAGGAATTGAAGGCCACTGGGATTTAGCTCAGTTGGTAGAGCACTGCGTTGCAGTCTCTGAGGTCCTGAGTTCAAGTCCCAACACTGCAAAAATGGGAGAAGGACCTGGCAATCCACTCCCAAGGCAATCCCGAAACAGTCAGCCATTGAAAACCCTATGAGGGTCGCTATGAGTCGGATACCGACTCGACAGCACCTAACAACAACAACAGGAATTGAAGCCAGGGTCTCACACACAATAGGCAAGCACTCTACCACTGAGCTACTCCCCCCAACCCCTCACCTACTTATTAACTGTGGGATTTAAATTCTTAACCTCCTAGGTCATAATTTCCTCACATGTGAAGTAAAAATACTAAAATCTGCTTTGAAGCTATCAAGGCAACCATTCTATTAAAAAAAAGTGATTTCTTTGTATATCTGTTCAAACACCTGTTGATCCTCTAAAAAGTAGGGGAAGTGGCTTTTTAACCCTTTTTATGAAATCCCAAGACAAGTGCACAGTATCCTGGACACATACATACAATTTTCAGGACCTGAACTCATGGAGATCTCCAGTCCATTATTCTTATCCCTGCCATAATGTAAGTTTGCTAATTAAACTTTAAAATGAAGAAAGAAAAGAAAAAAAGAAAAAGACAAAAAAAGAATACCTAACTTACTTGGAAGGCTGAGACAGGAAGAATATGAGTTTAAGGGGAGCATGGGCTACAAAACAAGACACTGCTCTCAACCCCCTCAAAAATCATCTAACTCAAAATATTAGGTAAAACTCTTCACTGCTGGGCGCGGTGGCGCACGTCTGTAATCCCAGCGGCTTGGGAGGTAGAGGCAGGAGAATCACAAGTTCAAGAGCAGAGGCAGTCTGTGTAACTTAGCGAGACCCTGTCTCAAAAACTAAAAAATGGGCTGGGGGTGCAGCTCAGTGGTCCAGCATTTGCAAAGCACGCAAGTGCGAGGCCCTAGGTTCAACCCCCAGTACTGAAGGAAAAAAAAAACAAAACTCTTTACTGCAGGTCCTGCAGTGGCCTGCAGGTCCTAGACAATATGATTACAACCTACCTTCCTGGATTTTTCTACCATGACACTCTTTGCCAAGACTCTGGACAACACTGTTCCTCAAACACAGTACAGTATTTCCTTATCCTAAAATGCCCACCTTTCTAGACCATGAAAATGAAAGCCACATTGTAGGGACAACAGGGTGGGAAGGAACCTAGGTAGAACACACTTGACTGATGACCTCTGGACTTAATATGAGAAAGCAAAAACTTCTACCTTGATTTAAGCCATGGCATGGATCAAGAATGCCATGAATGTGTATGAACAAACAGGGTAAGTACAAGGACACAGGTGCCTTCCCACACAAAATACAGGACACACACCTGAACAGTATGGCTCACCTCAATAGCATAGCAGAAGTCAGCGCCTGCTGTGACTGCCATCATTGATAAGAGTCCTGTGCCCGTGCCAATGTCAAGAACCAAGGCCTTCTGTCCTCTGTCTTTCACCCTGCTCACAGCAGCCCGGATACCCTGGTAATATTTTACATTCTGAAAGAGAGGAAGAAACAGCTGTCACTTCACACCAGTTATTATTAAAAAATGAAAAGGTGCTTTACAGAGTTAGAGAGTCACAGGTGGCAGCACCAGTGTAAGCCATGACCCTGTGGCCTTCCCAGCCCCTAGAGGAACAGTAGATAGTAAGTCTAAGATATCTGTGGGCCATTCCTGTGCAGCCCCAGGAGCTGATGACAACTAGAAGGGCATTACAGGGCAAAATGTTGGAGTCTTCTGAGCGTGGTGGAACATGCTTGTAATCTCAGTAACTTGGGAGGCTGAGGCAGGAGGATTCCAAGTTGAGGTCAGAAGCAACCTGTGTAACTTAGCAAAACCCTGTCCCTATCTCAAGACAAAACATAAAAAAGGGGATGAGGTGTCACTTAGCGGTAGAGTACTGGCAAAGTATGTGTGAAGCCCTGGGTTCAGCCCTCCAGCACTGCAAAAATAAAATAAAATAAAATAAAACCTAGACAAAGAGAAGGCTTTCATAAACTAATGACAAAAAGCACCACCAAAAAATGGAAATATGAGATAAATTTAACATTAAATGTAAGAACATGTTTATCGAAGAAAACAAGAAGCCTTATAGAACTATTTAATGCTTAAGGTTAGTGCATTTATGTCCTGGATAGTATCAGTGTGCTATTTTATATTATGTTTTTACTACAATTTTTTTTTTCAGGAAAGCCCATTCTTTATTAATAAAGATTATTTGTTACTTCTGTTTTCTGACACTATCCAGAAACAAACATTCATTAAGTTTCCAATAAGAGCAGGCAGGGAGAATGTTAAACAGATTCATTGGCCAGAATCTACTCCCCAGAAGAGAACCACAAGTTTTGTTGTTAGGTACCATCGAGTCAGGTATGATTCATAGCAGCCTTCATAGGGTTTTCAATGGCTGATTGTTTCGGGATTGCTTTGGGAGTGGATTGCCATGTCCTTCGCCCATTTTTGTGGTGCTAAGTATTGAACCTGGGTACTCAGAGAGTGTAGAGTAGCACTCTATCAACTGAGCTTATGATTAGCTGGGCTAGGGTTTAGCTCAGTTGGTAGAGTGCTGCTCCATGCTCTCTGAAGCCCCGAGTTTGATCCTCAGCACCATATATATGGGAGACGGACCTGACAGTCCAATCCTGATACAATCCTGAAACAATCTGTCATTGAAAGCCCTATGAATAGCAGAGTAGCATTGACATAGTGTTGTGCATGGCACAGGGTCAGAGTGTTTCATTCTCTTGTGCATATGGTTGCTATGAGTCAGACCCAACTTGATGGCAAGTAACAACAATAATTAGCTATACTGTCAAAAATATATAATGCAGGTTCTGAGAATTTTTTTTTCCTCTGAAGATTTTTATCATTATTAAATATGAAATATTTGAGGTTCCCAATGATCAAATCTAGAGTTCACTGATTCAGATTATAAAATGTAGAGTTTTGCAGTAGCAAGAATTAAAGTATTAGAAATAAAACACACACATAAAGTTTTACTTTTAGAAATATATACATTTACCCTCAATGATTATGCTTGCCAATGACAAAAAAATCATGTAAATAAAGTCTTTCAAAACTCCATTTTCTCCATGCTTGTAGGTACAACATGAACAAAAACTGTACATTTAAACAGTAGTCTCCCCCATATGTCTGTCAGTTTACCATACTGTTGGGGCTTATGTGTTTCTGTGATGCTGAAAGCTATGCTATCCATAGGTCACCCATGCTGGACAGGTGTCAGCTGAGCTTCCAGACTAAAACAGAGTAGCAAGTAGGACCTGGCAGCCTACTCCTGAAACAATTAGCCATTGAAAACCTTATGAATATCAGAGAAACACTGTCAGATACAGAGCTGGAAAATGAGCCTCCCGTGTTGGAAGGCACTCAAAAGACAACTGGGGAAGAGTTGCTTCCTCAAAGTACAGTCTACCTTAATGACAGAAATGGAGTAAAGCCCCAAGGACCTCCATTTGCTGATGTGGCACAACTCAAAACGAAGATGAACAACTATAAACATCCATTAATAATTGTAATGTGTAATGTATGTATATGAATCTAGGAAAACTACAAATTGTCAAGAGAGAAATGGAGCACATAAACATTGGCATTCTAGGCATTAATGAGCTAAAATGGAGTGGTATAGGCCATTCTGAATCAGATAATCATAGGGCCTACTATGCTGGGAATGACAAATTAAATAGAAATGGGGTTGTATTCATCATCAAAAAAGACATCTTGGGGGAGGAGGGTCATGAGAGGGTAAGAGGGAAGTTAATGTAAGCAATGTACAATGAAATTCATGTATGGAAATGTCATGAGACTCATTAAATTGTACATTAAAAATTACTAATAAAGTTTTTAAAAACTTTAATAAAATATTAAATTAAAAAATAAAAAAACGTGCAGTCACATCTCACAACGGGGTAAAAAAAAGGCATCTCAAGATCTGTCCTGAAGTACAATGCTGTCAGTGATAGAATAATATCCATACGCCTACAAGGAAAGCCAGTTAATATGACGATTACTCAAATTTGCACACCCACCACTAAGGCCATAAATGAAGATTAGGAAGATTTTTACCAGCTCTTGCAATCTAAAATAGATTGAACACGTAATCAGGATGTACTGATAATTACCAGTGACTGGAATACAAAAGTTGGAAACAAAGACAAAGGCTCAGTAGTTGGAAAATATGGTCTTAGTGACAGAAACAAGGCTGAAGATCACAAGATACAACTTTGTCAGCCCAATGACCTTTTCATTGCAAATACAGTTTTTCACCAACATAAACGGCAACTATACACATGGAACTCACCAGATGGAACATACAGGAACCAAACTGACTACATTTGTGGAGACAGACAATGGAAAAAAGCTCCATATCATATGTCAAAACAAGACCACGGGTTGACTGTAGATCAGACGATCAACTGCTTGTAGGCAGGTTCAAACTGAAACTGAAGAAAATTAGAAAAAGCGTACAAGAGCCAAGCTATGACCTTGAGTATATCCCATCTGGGATCAGAGATGACCTCAAGAACAAGACAAGTTGTGGCATGACATCAAAGACATCATTCACCAGGAAAGCAAAAGGTTATTAAAAAGACCAGAAAGAGAAAAGATCAAATTACATGTCAAAAGAGATTCTGAATCTGCCCTAAAAACATCGAGCTACTAAAGTAAAAGGAAAACATATGAAGTTAAGGAACTAAACAGAATACTTCAAAGAGTAGCTTGAGAAGACAAAATCAAATATTATAACGACATGTACAAAGAGCAGGAGACAGAAAACCAAAACAGAAGAACACACTCTGTTTTTCTCAAGCTTAAGGAATTGAAGAAAAAATTCAAGTGAGTAGCAATAGTGAAGGATTCTACAAGGAAAATATTAACCAACACAGGAAACATCAAAAGAAGAGGGAAGGAATACACAGAGTCATTATACCAAAAAGAATTGGTGAATAAACAACTATTTCAAGATGTTGGATATGATCAGGAACCAATGGTACTGAAGGATGAAGCAGAAGGAACTGGTGAAACACAGGCTCCAGGAATTGATGGAATACCAATAGAGGTGTTTCAACAAACAGATGCAGCATTGGAGGGGCTTACTTGTTTATGACTGAGGTTGTCCAAAATTTTGCTTTACTTTGTTCTACAATCAACACCCATGGAATCAGCAGTCAAGAAATCAAAAAAAGCACTGCACTGGGAAAAGCTGTTGCAAAAGACCTCTTTAAAGTGTTGAAAAGTAAAGATGTCACATTGAGGATGAAGGTGTGCCTGACTCATGGTATGATATTTTCAGTCACATCATATGGTTGTGAAAGCTGGAAAATGAATAAAGGAGACAGAAGGAGAATTGATGATTTTGAATTATGGTGCTGGAGATGAATACTGAATATACCATGGACTGCAAAAAGAACCAACAGTTCTGTCCTAGGAGAAGTGCAACCAGAGTGCTCCTTGGAAGCAAGGATGGCTAGACTTTGTCTCATGTATTTTGGATATTTACTCAGGAGGGACCAATCCCTGGAGAAGGACATCATGTTTGGGAAAGTGGCAGGTCAATGGTAAAAAGAAAGACCCTCAACTACATGGACTGACACAGTGCCTGTAACAATGGGCTTAAACATAGGTAAGATCATGTGCCTGGCACAGAATCAAGCAGTGTTTCATTCTGTTGTACACAGGGTCACTATGAGTCGGACTTGACTCAACAGAAACTAACAACAACAAACAGCAGTCTGCTTTCTCTAGATTGCTCTGTATTCTAAATCACTATAAATGTATGCATTCTTTTTTTTTTGAATTTTTTATTGGTTAGTTTTTAATGTACAACTTAATGGATCTCATTACAACATTTTTATACATACATTTCATTCTACGTTGCCCATGTTCACTTCCCCCTTACACAATTTTTTAATTAAGAAAAACAGAAATTATTAGAATTTGTTGATTTGGGAAATCAAACATCAAATACATTATATCCCCCCAAAACAAGGGAGAAGGCGCTGTTTTCTCTGTGGAGGGAGCTGGCTGAGGAGTCTGCAGGACAGTTATGAGCTAGACCTCTGGGAACCTGATTAGAAGCATCATTAATAGTAAACCAGGGCTGGCATAACCTTCACACTAATGATGTCCATTAAATTAGTTATCACTTTGTAATTACCTAATTTTGAAGACTCAGCAATAAAACTGGAGCCTTTTTAGAAGGTAATTTGGCAGTGTCTATCAAGAATCATACCTATGTTCACAACCCTAGAGTACAACAAAGATAAGTGTATAGCAAATAACCATACGAAAACATTTGACATTATGATTAGGAAAATGCAAATTAAAACTACATTGATGCTGGGCGTGGTGGCGCACGCCTGTAATCCCAGTGGCTGGGGAGGCAGGGGCAGAAGAATCACAAGTTTGAGACCAGAAGTAGTCTGTGCAATTTACTGAGACTCTGTCTCAAAAAAGTAAAAAAAAAAAAAAAAAAAAGAATGGGCTGGGCATGCAGCTCAGTGGTCCAGCACTTGCAAAGCATGCAAGCACAAAGCCCTGGGTTCAACCCCCAGTACCAGAAAAAAGAAAAAGAAAAAGAAAAAGGATACATTGGGGTGTGTGTGTGTGTGTGTGTGTGTGTGTGTGTGTGTGTGTGTGTGTATAAAAAACTACATTGAGATACTTCTGTATACTCACTAAAAATGGCTAAAGCCAAAGAGTAAAATACCAAATATTGACAAGAATACGAAGAAACTAGATCTCTTATCAGTGCTAGTAACATAAATGTTACATCCACTCTGAAAAAGTCTGGCAATTTCTGAAGATGTTAAACATACATTTACCATGTTGTTGTTGTTGTTATTGTTAGGGGCTAATGAGTCGGGTCTGACTCACAGTGACCTTTTGGACAACAGATGAAACACTAAGCAACAACATGTCATGCCTGACACTATTGTCAGTGCTTTCACCATTGGATTTGACAATTCTACTCTCAGGTGTCTACACAAAAGAAATGAAACTGCCAGGGATTCTGGATATAGCTTAGTGACAGAGTACTTGCCTAGCATGAGTGAGGTCCTGGGTTTATCCCCAGCACTGCCCTGCACCCCCTTAAAAAAAAAAAAAAAACAGGAAAAAGGAAAGAAAAGAAAACTTACTTGTCCACACAAAGACTTGTGTGTGAATATTTACAACAGGACAGTTCAAAAGAGCCAAGAACTGGAAATAAAGACAGCTGTGGTGGTGCATATCCACAATCCTAGTGACTTGAGAGGCAGAGGCTGGAGGATCAAAATTCAAGGCCAGAGGCAGAAGGCATAACTCAGTGAGGCTCTGTCTCAAGATAAAAAGTAAAAAAGGGGGTATAGCTGAGTCGTCGCGTGCTTACAAAATATGTGCAAGTCCCTGGGTTCAGCCCACTAGTACCAAATAAAAAAAAAGAAAGAAAGAAAGAAAAGAGAAAAAAACCAAACAAACCTGGAAACAACCCAAATTTCTATCAAATGGCAAAAAGACAAAACACAGTATATCCATATAATAGAATCTTAACATTACAAAAGAATTACTCAGAGCAAACTCAAAAACATAAAGCACAAAGAAAAATAGACATATAAGACTATATATTGTATGCTTTCATATATATGAAATTTCTAGTAAAGATAAAACTACATGGATATAAAGATCAGTAGTTAAGGGGGGTTGGCATGAGACTGACTACAAACATAAAATTTCTTGAGATATTTCATGGGATAAAGGAAGTATTCTAAACAACAAAATGTAAGGCTCCATTCAAAGTACAAAGAAATATGTTTACCTTGGCCCTGCCACTTATCAGAAAGTTCTGGTTGCTTTCCTCAGCTATAGAATCGAGAAGAGAACGAAGCTCAAGGGTTAAATAACAAAGAGCCATCAATGTTCTGCAAGAGTTTGGTTTTTATGGTGCTGAGGGTATCAAACCCAGGGCATTCTGCATGCTAGCCAAGCTCTACCATTGAGCTACATCCTCAGCCCCACTGGAGGATTTTAAGCAGAGCAGTTACATGGCCAGACAGGAATTTCAGAAAGAGTCCCTAGGCTGCCACATATAGGAAGGAAAAGAGGGGCCCAACACCAGTAAATGAGGGCTTAAAAGGGCAAAGGGGTTGGAAGAGCAAAAGAATTTGATGGAAGACTGCAGGCTCAGAGGAAAAGCAAGCTACCTTTCTGGCTCGGGTGACTGGATGGATGGAATACTATTTTGCCAAATTTCCTGGAGACTGGGGCAAGAAGGGCCCTCTCTACTCATCACACTAAAATCAGAGAAGCTCACAGCTACAAGAATCCAATAACAAGCCAACACCATTAAGCTGGAGAGGACTAGTCAAAAACCAAGGACTGCTTTCTCTTGGACAGCTCAGCAAAGACACTCAGATATCTGGTGAAAATTAGGGAGGGCCATAGACCCTTTGGTGTGGCCTATACATTAAAGATACTTAAGAGAGTCCTTCTGTGAGGGGCTTCTACCCAAGGAGAAAGGAAGCTGAGCAGAGGTTAACCAGGGCCTGAAGGAGGAGGCACCAGCAACAACACAGCCATCTGCCCACATTCTCTGATATTTCTGCCTTTTGCTACTCAGTATTTAGGCCTCACTTTGCATTTTTTTCTTTCAAGCTCCTCAGCTTCTAAACCACCTTGGTGAGGCAGAATAGTCAAGTATTCTAGTAGACCAGGGAATTCTTGGTTGCTGTTGTTGTTGTTAGGTGACATGGAGTCAGGTCTGACTCAAAGCAACCCTATGTACAAGAGAACAAAGCACTACTCGACCCTGCACCATGTCAGTGTTTTTCTGCTATTCATAGGGTTTTTGATGGCTGATTGTTTCAGGATTGCATTGCCAAGTCCTTCTCCCATTTTTTGTGGTGCTGTGGATGGAACCCAGGGTCTCAGAGTGGGCTGCCACGTCCTTCTCCCATTTCTTGTGGTACTGGAGATCGAACCTAGGGCCTCAGAGCAATGCAGAGGAAGCTCTCTACCAACTGAGCTAAATCCTAGCCACTGAGCTTAAACCCCAGCCATCTTATATCAGAACTGCACAGCTCCATAATTTAAACAAGAAGAAAAATAAATAAAGAAAATAAGGAACAAATGTGCTGGTTGTGGTGGCCGGTAACCCCAGCAGGGAGGGTGAGGCAGGAGGATCCTGCGTAGAAGGTACACAGTGAGTTCAGACCAGCCTGGACAACATAGCCTGACCCTATCTCAAAACAAACACAAATGTGAAAGAGAAATGCTGAAAAGTAATTCTGCCATGAAGGCCAAGTGTATGTTACAAAATACTCACTGACCTCTAGAAACATGATTTTAAAATCACAAACTGATTACTCAAGGTGAAACATCATGTAATTAAAGAATCTTTACCTAGTATACTACACTCATTTTAAAACTAAATAATCAAGGTCCACAGAGGCTGCATGTTTTTCCAAAGTCACAGGTCAACAGCAGAGCCACCATCAACAAATAAACAGATAAAGAAAACAGAATACTGTTTAGTCTTGAAAATGAAGGAAATTTAGTCATTTAGGACATGGGTGGACCTGGGAAGTACTGTTAAGTGAAATAAGCAAGGCACAGAAAGACAAATACTATATGATGTGACATGTATGCAGAATCTAAAATAAATTGAATTCATGGAAGCAGAGAGAAGAGAGGTTGCTGGAAAATGGAAAGGCTCTGGTCAAAGGGCAAAAAGTTTCAGTTATACAAGGTGAGTAAGTTCTGGAGATCTACTGTACAATACGGTGACTGCAGTTAATAACAATGTAGTATATACTTAAACACAACTAAGAGAGTAGATTTTAAATGTTCTTACTTCCAAAAGAAAAATAAGTATGTAGGCAATACGTATGTTAGTTAGCTAGATTTAATCATTTCACAATGTATACCATCAACATATACATTTATTTGTCAATTATATCTTTAAAGAGCTGAGGTGGAAAAACAGAGCCAGAGGTAGGACCTAGTCTCTTGACTGATCTCCTGACCATTATACCATACACCTGTCAGCATCATTTGAACATCAAGATTCCCATGGGAGTTTTTTTGTTTTTGTTTTTTGCAGTACTAGGGGGTCAAACTCAGGGCCTTGCACATACTTTGCAAGTGTTCTATCACTGGGCTCACCCTCAGCCCATTTTTCACTTTTTATCTTGAGACAGGGTCTCACTAAATTACACAGGCTGCCTCTGGCCTTGAACTTGCAATCCCCCTGCCTCTGCTGGGTTTATAGGCACGTGCTGATGTGCCCAGATCCCAGGGGAGTTTTTAACCTTGAAATCCAAAATTTCAAACACCACATCACAATAATGGTTTCCTTTTATACTTACTCTGTCTTTGTCATGCAGCATATCTGCATAGGATGACCTAAAAAACAAAGACAAAGTCATACATTTTGCTAATAATGACATATACATCAATACATAGAAGTATTCACATAAATGCATTTCTCAATCAGATAGAACAAATATTTGCCCAACAAATATTGGGCATCAGCACTCAAGAGGCTGAGGCAGGAGGACTGTGAGTTCAAGTTCAGCCTGGGCTATATAACTGAGACCCTGTCTCAAAAAAAAAAAAAAAAAAAATCAACAAAAATTTTTAATAAGCAGCTGTCATCCTCTGGTATTATGAAAATAATCTCAGACAGATGTTCTTTTCAAATCCAAAGATGCTCTGATAGTTAATCCCACAATCACTACCATCCTGATCAGATTATACATTTTCCTTCTCAGGAAAAACGAAGACTCAATACCCTAATATTTGACCTAACCTTGCATAATACATGTGAACCTTGAAATGACCACAGATGAGACACTAGGGAGAGGATCTAGGAAAGAGAAAACAGATACCGGCTATGTAGGTGAGAGTCATCATGCCCAGCACCTTTACATCAGGGAAAAATAAGAGTTCACCAAATACAGTGTTTAAAGGGAACAGAGTCACTTATCCCTATTTTCTACCACAGCAATTCTAAAAACTGGGGCTCAGGGTATAGCTTAGTGGCAGAATGCTTGTCTAGCATGCATGAGAACCTGGATATAATCCTAAGCACTGGGGGGAGAAAAAAAATTTGAAAACTTTACGGCAAGGTCAGAAGATTCTTTCTGAGAGTTCCAGGGGAGAGCAGAGCACTCTCAACAAAACAGAGGCCTCTAGCTTTGGGTCAGCACCAGACCTGGGAGGGCTTATTTGAAATGTAGATTCTCAAGACACATACAGACTCTGATACAGAAGGTCAGTCTAGAGTCTGGAAAGCTGCACTTAAACCTGTGTTCACGGCAGGCAACTATAATATAGATGGCACATACCCTACCTTTTGAGGAGCACTACACTGAAAAAAATGCCTTTTTTTTTTTTTATTGGCATACCAAAGTTTTCACATCTGAACCCAGCTATGGTCCTTTCCACCTTTGCTTACTTCCCAACCCCCCTCAAATTTCCCGCTTGCTTTTAGATGTAATTTTATCATTAAATATAAAACACTACTACATGGCTCAAGAATCAAAACTATATTACGAATTATTGTCTAGGGATGGAGGTGTAGCTCTGTGGTAGAGCACTCCTGTAGCATATGTCACACCCCAAGTTTCATCCTTAGCACGGGGTAGAGGTGGGATGTGTGCAAGACACACACACACACACAAAGAGTTATCCTCAAAAATCTCCTTCAGTATCTATCCTTCTCACCCAACCCCATTTGCATTCCCTACTGGTAACTATTTTCATTGATTTGCAGTTTAATCCTTCCAGTGCTTCTTTTTGCAATAATGAACAATACATATATTTCACCTTTGTGTGGGTGAGGGTGGGCACTGGGAATTGAACCCAGTGCCTGGTGCATGGTAGCCAAGTGTTCTACCAGTGAGCCCCACTCCTGCCCCTATTTTATTTCTTATTTCAAGACAGGGTCTCACTAAAGTTCGCACGCTGCCTCTGGCCTGAAACTTACAGTCCTCCTGCCCCACCTTTAGAGTCCCTGGGTTTACAAACACATATCAATGCACCATCTCTCTTTATTTCTTACACAAAAGCTAAATATTCTGCACTTACTATTTTCACTTAGTATATTATAGAGGTCATTCTACTAGTAAAGTAGGGAATGAAATGATGAGAATAAAGATTTTCATCATTCTTTTTTTTACAGCAGCAAAGTACTCCACTGTGTGGATATACAATAGGTTAGCCAGTACTGTTGATGAATATTTATGTGGTTTCTAATCTCTTGTTAAGAATAAAATCAACATACTAGAGAATAATCGCCTGGGAACACCAGGTGCTGTAGGCTTGGGAGAAGGATCCAGCAACCCACTCCCAAAAAACAACCAGCCACTGAAAACCCTATGAATAGCAGAGAAACACTAACAATAGTGTTTCACCTGTTGTATGTAGGGTCACTGCGAGTTGGACACTGACTTAACAGTCCCTAACAACAATAAGAAGTAGAGGATAAGGAAAAATGCATTGACTTGGTGCTAATTAGGATTGCAATCTAAGAAAACACAGATTCAGGTAATTGCGAAAATGTGCCCTCTATGTACTTTTTTGGATTTTTTGTTTTGTTGTTTTAAAACAGAGTCCCACCAGGTGAGATGGTTACATACCTGTAATCCCAACAACTCAGAAGGCTGAGGCAGGCTTGCAAGTTTGAGGACACAGGCAGCCTGCCCAATTTAGTGAAACACCGTCTCAAAATGCAACATTAAAAAAAGGCTAGGCACAGTGGCTAACACCTGTAATCCCAGCAACTTCAGAGATTGAGGCAGTATCATCACCAAAGGGAGCCTGTATAACTTAGAACTTAGAAAGATCTAGTCTCGAGGTTAAAAAAAAAAAAAAAAAAAAAAAAGAGCTAGGATTGCAGCCCAGTGGTTGAGAACTTGCAAAGTGTGTGTGAGGCTCTAGGTTCAACCTCTAAATACTATAAAAAATAAAAATAAACAAAAAATATTTTTTTAAAAATAAAAAGGGCTAGGGTATAGCTCAGTGGTAGAGTGCTCACAGAAGTATGCATGAGGCACTGGGTTCAATCCCTCTATACCACACACACACATACACACACACAGTCTCACTGTAGCCCAGCCTGGCCTTGAACTCAAGATCCTCCTGCCTCAGCCTCTCAATGCTGGGATTACAGATATGCAGCACCATGCCTGGCTTATTTACCTACATTTATTTTTTCAGTACTGGGAGGTTGGACCCAGGACCTTGCATAGGCTAGGCAAGTGCTCCAACACTGAGCTGCAACTCCAGCTCATTTTTTCCTTTTAATTTTTGAGAAAAGGTTTCACTGAATTTCACAGGCTGCCCCTGGCCTTGAACTCATGAGTCTCTTGCCTCAGCCTCTCGCTGGGAATTACAGGTGTGTGCCACAGCATCCAGCCTTATCTACCTACTTTTTAAGAGGCATGTTCACTCAGTTATCTTCCTGGTCTCATCAGCCATTCACTGCCCACCACTCCAATGACATCAATCTCCCTCACCACCATCAGCTCACTCCTGTTGCTAATGCTAGTCATCAGCATCTAGGAATTCTCAGCAACCTCTGACTCTGCTGGATACTCCCTCCCTGGAGTCTGTATTTACATCTGTGTAAAACTCTCTTCTATCCATCCTGGTCCTCCTGATTCTCCATCTGCTTCCTCAGCTACTCTAGGGTTCCTTCTCCAGCCCTTTGCCTTTTACACTCCCTACCCTCTCTGAGAGAATGCAGTTTTAACTGTACTGCAAATTCTGTCTCCAGACCTACAATTCTATCTATGCACTGGCAATTCCATCTGAATGTCCAGACTGAACACTTCATCTCTATTACCTTCCCCACCTCAACACAACCCATGTCTCCTGTGTTTCCATTGCTTGGGGAATAACAGCTCCATCTACCTAGTACTCCAATTAAAAATGATGGTACTTCTTGAATTTTCTCTCTCACTCCATCTCTGCATCCAGTGAGTTACCAAACCCATGCTCCCTCCAAGCTGTTTCCTCTGCTCTCTACATTACTGCCTCTGCTTTGGGATTATGATATCTACCTAGTCTCCTCTCCCTCCAACCAACCCACTTCCCACAGTGCTCTCAACAAGTGTTCCAAAACATGTCCTGACCCTTCCTCCCATTTAACATCTCAACTGCTCAGAAAATAATGACCAAAATCTTTAGAGATAAAGTAATATTGTTAGCCAGGCATGGTGGCGCATACCTCTAATCCCAGCAACTCAGGAGGCTGAAGCAGGAGGATCATGCGTTCGAGGCCAGAGGCAGCCTGCATAACTTAGTGAGACCCTGTTTCAAAAAAAAAAAAAGGCTGAACTTACAGAGCATGCAAGCTCGAGGTCCTGGGTTCAACTCCCAGTACCACAAAATAAATAAATAAATAAATAAATAAAGGCTGGGGGGTGTAGCTCAGTGTTAGGAGAACCTACAAAGTATATGCAAGGCCCTGGGTTCAACTTCCAAATGCCACAAAAAAATTAAATTAAAAAAATAATAAAGTAATATTGTTGAGCACCATTCAGCTGCACCTGTTTGTGAACCAATCCTTGTTACCTGGCAATCTCTTGGTGGTAATCATAGTGCTCATCCTCCTCCAGCCATTCCATGGATCCTGTGGTTGGATTGGCCCGCCCGCAGAAGACCTTCATGGTGCCAATCAGCTTCCCAACGATTGGACAGAAAAGCAGTCTTACCAGTTCACTTCTTCAGCACAGATCAGGCAGTCAGAAATCTATCCAATCATGATGTGCAACACTGGTAGGGGACAAGAAAACAAAAGGCGGGAAAAAAATCAAGAAATAGACCAAAACATCAAAGTCACTAAAATATTTGTTAATCAGTATTTCAATCTTTCCAGAAAGTTATTAATGATTTATATAGAGCACATTATCAACAAAACTATAATAAAAGCTGGGTATAATGGCACACACCTGTAATCCCAGCTCTCAGGAGCCTGAGGCAAGAGGATCTCGACTTTGAGGCCAGTCTGGCCTACCTAGCAAGATCCTACCTCAAAAACAAAAATCTATAATAAATTCACACAGCTTTTTGTAAACGTTGGCAGTCTTCAGAGATACCACCATTTTTTGTTTCCACAGTGCTAGAGACTGAACCTAAGACATTGCACAAGCACTCTACCACTGAACTACACTTCCAGCCCAAGAGCAATTTTTTTTTGTTCAGTACTGGGAGTTGAACCCAGGGCCTCCTGTATGCTAACCAAACACTCCACCATTAAGCTGCGTCCCGAGCTCTGTTTTCATTATTTATTTTTATTTTTATTTTTTGTGGTACTAGGGGTTGAACCCAGGGCCTCGTGCCTGCATGCTTCGCAAGTGCTGGACCACTGAGCTGAGCCCCCAGCCCATTTTTTTTTCTTTTCAAACTTTTTTCAGACAGGGTCTCACTAAGCAGACTGCCTCTAGTCTCAAACTTGCGATCCTCCTGCCTCCGCCTCCCGAGCCGCTGGGATTACAGACGTGCGCGCCTGGCTGTTTTCATTTTTTATTTTGAGAAAGATTCTAAGTTAGGCAGACTGCCTTTGGCCTTGAACCTGTGATCCTCCTGCCTCAGCTTCCTGAGTAGCTGGGATTATAGGAACCACAGTGTTTGGCCAAGGACAATTTTTAAAAACCTTTATCTAAAAAAATTCTGATCCAAATAAAATATCACAAGATTTATGTCTTGTATGGCATGTCTCTCCAAAGAGATCCATTTTGGAGAGGCAAAAAAGTATCCCAGAGCAGTTTGAAGGCACTCATCCGCAGGTCAAGGCTCTCCAGTGCCAGCCCCACTTCACTCAGAACTTGGCCAGTGTTCCACACTTCCCATCTTCTTATACACTGGTGCTCTGAAATCTTCCCACAGGCTTTTACTGGCCACTTTTCAGCTTTCCTTTGAAGTTATCTAGGCTAAGTAAACAGTGAATTCTTATAGAACAGAATGGGAAATAATCTTTTCTGAAAAGACTTGGGTAGTCACTGGCTTAGTCCAAAGTAGTCAATCTGTCCGTTAATAAAATTCTGCTTCTAAAATCTCTAATCTAGTGGCTCTCAAATGTTCTGACAACCGAAATAGGAAATACACTTTACACAGAAACTCAGTACTACACATGTACATGCACATATAACTAAAAGTTTCACAAAATAATATTTAACCCACCTACAGGAAAAGTCCTCCAATATTTTCTATTTTATTGATTTTTTTTTTAATTGTTGGTTATGACCAAGTTGACTTTGTAACTCTTCTATGGGTTGCAACCTGCAGTTTGAAAAGCATTCCTAGTATCAGTTCTGTGTATCTTTGATACTAACATTTACTTTAAAGACAAAATATCTCAAGCTATCAGAATTTATAATGTGCTTTACAA
>VMDO01000038.1:127152-225953 GCA_007922755.1 Pedetes capensis
AAAAAAAAAAAAAAAAAAAAAAAAAAAAAAAAAAAAAAAAAAAAAAAAAAAAAAAAAAAAAAAAAAAAAAAAAAAAAAAAAAAAAAAAAAAAAAAAAAAAAAAAAAAAAAAAAAAAAAAAAAAAAAGGCTGGGTTTTGGCTCAGTGGTAAAGCACTTGCTTAAGCATTCATGAGGCCCTAGATCCAACACTCCAGTACTGAAAGAAAAAAAGAAAGAAAGAAAAAAGATCCTATCTGGCTGAATGTTTAGGGAAGACTTAGAAGATGGATAGGATTGAGAGGGGCACTTTATCACATTAGAAAGGAACAGACAATCATGCACATACTGAATAAATCAATTTGGCTAAAGTGAAAATAAACAAGGAGTCAAACATGGAGTCCATATGGCAATAGATCCTGAAAACTGGGCCATGTGCAATCAATTCTGAAGGCATTTAAAGGTTAAAAGTATAGTAAAGAACTTTAGTAAATGGAATTTCTTTTTTGTCTCTAATGTTACTGGGGGCTATAACTAGCATCATATTGTCTTTTCAGAACTGTAGAGAAGGAACTGGTTTCGTATAAATCTAAACAACTGGGGTTGGGGGAGGCATAGTGTTGGGGATCAAGCTCAGGATCTCATATACACAAGTGCTCTGCCACTAAGCTACATCCCCAGCCCTAAACAAATGTTTGAGGACTCGAACCATGTTATAAGGCAACAATTTTGTGAATGAATAAACAAACACTTTCCATGGGTGAATCGCCTCAGGTACTGGTATGACTTGCCCTCTCTGAGAAGGAGCCCATACCCGATATTCAGGATACATCTTCTGATCTCATTCTCCAAAAGCTGTAAACTCACAAGATCATCTACAAGGAATGAATGGAAATCACCACCCCAAACCCTAATTGTATTAGTAGATTTCAGAGCAGATGTTCCATTCGTTCATGCAAAATTGATTAAGTACCTTCTACGTGTCATACATGTAGGTAGGGTTGCTATGAGTCGGATACCAACTGGACAGCACCTAACAACAACATGTCAGGCACAAACAAGATAGTGGCGTCCGTGACCTCCAAGAGTCTAGATTCTAGGGAGAGAGAGACAATAATCTAAACAATTGTATACTACTTGAATGCAAGAAAGGAAATGCACAGGGTACTATGCCAGCATTTTTGTTGTTGCAATGCTGGGAATCAAACCCAGGACCTCACACATGCTAGGCAAGCACTCTATCACATCCCCAGTCCACAAATGGCACTATGGAAAGAAATTAAGGCTAAAGAAGCTGTGGGCTATGGTGCACGCCTGTAATCCCAGTGGCTGGAGAGATGGAGGCAGAAGGATCGAAAGTTCGAGACTAGAGGCAGTCTGTGTAATTTAGTGAGACCCTGTTTCAAAAAGTAAAAAAAAAAAAAATGGGCTGAGGGTGCAGTTCAGTGGTCCAGCACTTACAAAGCATGCAAGCGTGAGGCCCTGGGTTCAACCCCCAGTACTGCAAGAAAAAGAGAGAGACAGAGGGAGAGACAGAGAGAGAGAGAAGAAATTAAGGAAGTATTATTTCAGGACTTCAGCACTTAGGATGATACCGGTAAAATAAGTCACACCATTAAGTTGGTGTTGTGGTGGGGTTTTTTTGTTTTGTTTTCACACTGTTGTTTTGCATCCAGGACCTTGGGCATTCTCGACAAATGCTTTACCACTGAGCAACATCTACGTCCAAGAGATCATCTCTCGGTATATTGCCCAGACTGGCCTTGAACTTGGTATGTAGCCCAAGAGACCCTTGAATTTGCAATCCTTCTGCCTCGGTCTCCCCGGGAATTGGGATTACAAGAGTAACCACCGTGATTGGCAGGAGTAGTTTCTATATGTGGGAAACATTAACTTTTCCAAGAAAAGATCCTACATCTTACGGTACAAAGAAGGAGACGCATAAACTGTGACAAAAGCCTTAATGACTGAAACCCTTAAGGCAGAAGAAATAATAAGAGAGTGAGAGTGGGCTTCTGCCAATTACACCGGGCCTTTCGGCTAAGGGAAGGATTTTGTTCTAAGTGAAATGGGAGCCACTGGAGGGTTTTAAATAGAAGCGTGTCTATATCGGGTGCACACTTTTACAGGACCGCTCCAGGACAGTATGTAGATTAGTTTCCAACTACTCAAAACACTGCCTAGAAAAGGCGAGTCACAACAGTTCCCTAAATCAGAAAACGGTGCGCCAGTTCGGGGTGCGAAGGCTGGAGCTACATATCTGAGGTTGGGGTCTCTGGGGCTGAAGGCAGACGCAGGGCACGAGTACGATGACCCAGGACTCGCGTTGTGCTCCACCACAGCCACAGCAAGGGCAATCACCCAGTTAGACTGCAGAGCCAGAGCTGGAACCCCGCTCTTCAGCCCACCAGGGCGCTCGGAGCCGCTCCTCGCCAACTCCGAAAAGGTCCAGGAAGAGACGCAGACTCCAGCGTTAGAAAATGTCTACCTTAGGCTCTTCAGCCCGAGTCCAAAGGGTGAGGACAGGATGTTGCCTGCACCCAGGGCTCCAACCACCACCCCACCTTGCTAGCAGACCCAGCACCTCACCGGTAAGGTGAACCACTCCACTTCGCTCCGCCATCTTGCCGCGGCCGGCGTGCAAGGGCAGGGCCCCGGGCGCATGCGAAACGTGCAAGGGGCGGGGCCCACAGTGGAGCTGAAGGGCCCTCCCATCGTACCCCGCGCCTTCCCACAGTGCTCTGGGACAGGCGATATGGATACCGGCAGGACTGCTGTGCTGCGGGTGAAGCGGAAGCGCAGCGCGGAACCAGCCGAGGCTCTGTTGCTGGCTTGTAAGCGCTTCCGAAGAGGCGAGGTCGAATCAACTACCCAGAAGACGCCAGAGAGTCTGGAGAGAGCGGAAACTAATGTCTTCCAGTTGGTGGCCACTGTGCGCTCCCAGGTATTGGGCGGGGAGTGTGTGGAAAGGTTATTAGAGCACTGCCGGAATGAAACCGGATTCCTAACTCCCTTAGAAACTCTTGCTGATGCCGCCTTCCCTCTCCTGCCGCCTCCCAGGAGGAGCCTGTCCAGCCGCTCGTGAGGGCTGCCTTGCGTCCGGCCCAGGGCAGCCAGCAGCGTATCCGCCGCGATCTCCGCGCCTCAGCCCGCGAGATTCGGAAAGAGGGTCGCTACCGGGTGGTCTCCAGCCGCCGGTCCTCAGGGGCTTCTGGCAGCCTGGGATCTGAGTGCGAGCCGGGGAACCCAGAAGCTGCCAAGGACGCAGACTTCCAGCTGTTAGACTTGGTCCATGAAGAGGGAGACCCAGAGGCCGCTGGTACGGACTTCTGCAAAGTGAGTAAGCACCCTGAAGTAGCCACTGGACGTCTCTGGACCAGGGTTCTGCGCCCGAGAGCAGCACACAGCTTATCCTTAGGGATGATGATCCATCTAGCATGATGGCCTTATTTTATCGTGTTGGTTTTCAATCGACGTATATAATGAGCATCTAGAATATGCCAGATATTGTTCTTAAATTCTGCGGATACAGCAGTGGGTACTTAACATCAAGGTAGAAAGAGAAAAACACCAAATTCCTTGTTGGAAGGTAGTAAGAGCTGCAGGGAGGAAAAAACAAAGTGGGAAAGATTGGTGCCATTTCTATGAGAATTTTACGGGGGGGGGGGGAGGCATTTGAATGAAGACTTGAAGAAGGTGAATGGCAAGGCCTTGGGGATATTTTGGGAAGGCAGAGAACCTGCAATGGTAAAGATCTTCAAGCTAAGTTCATCTGATGTTTGCAAGATCAGTGTGGCTGGAATCCAGTGAGATGACAGATAGTAGTAAGGATTTGGAGGGAGAGGGAGTGTTTTCTAATCCCTGTATTTGTAAGAACATTGCCTTGCTCCCTGAGATACAGAGATTATTGAAGCAAAGTAGATTGGGAAATGGGAAAATTGATCAAAGGGAAGGGTAAGATATTAAGCCTGGATAGCATATTAACTTTGAAGCAGAATAAGTTTGCTCAAGAGCCTTCACAAAAACTTATATCTCTAGTTCTTTGTGAATTTGGAGCAAGGGAGAATTCCTCTTAGTCTGTAAATGACATCCATCTCCCTTTATATGCCTTGGCTGTGGGACTCTCCCTATGTTTGCATGATATCTGGTTTGAGCTTCATAGCCTTCTGTGATGACCCTGCTGAGAGCAATCATCTGCAGCATGTCCTCCCTGGTTTCTGTACTGACCTGGGCTACCAGGGCTGTGGATAACACATCCTGTAAGCACTGGAGAACATCTTAGCTGGGCCAGCTCTATTCCGGGACATTTTGTTTTGAAACTATTCTTTCTAACAGAAAGATTATAGTGAGTTCAGTTTGTGATGAAAAGGAGGTTTTCAGTGTATGGCAAGCCAAATGATGGAGTGTGGTAATAGTTATCAGGAATTTTCCTATAGGTGTCTAAGGAGGCCCCACAAAATGCCAGCCCATTTTGGGGTCAGCCATAAAAGTACTGCTGTGGGCTTGTGGTTCCTCAAGGGAAGAATATTATATCAAAGGAACTCAAGACCTATAGAAGCAAATTTGACTCAGTGATTGAGGGCAAGACTATACAGCTCATGTGGCTCCCTTCTCTTCTGTTTAGGCTATTCTTCCCAAGTTTTTTGTGTCAGCCAAGCACAAAACAGCACAAGGCTATCTCGTAAGGGTTCTGCCTGAAAAGGACTACACATCAGTTTTACACACATTCTTAATTTTGTAGCTAGTTAAGAAACTTGCAGCAAGTGGGGATAACAATCTTTTGGGTTTTGTTTGTTTGCAGTGCTGGGGATTGAACCTAGGGCCATACAAATGCTAGGCAAGCACTCTACCACTGAGCTATATTCCCAGCCCCCTTAGTTTTTTTGAGACAAGGTCTTCCTTAGTAGCGCAGGTTGGCTTGGAACTTACTGTGTAGCACAAGCTGGGCTCCAACTCAGAATCCTCTTGCCTCAGTCTCCTGGGTGCTAAGATTACTGGTGTGTGCCCCCACACCTGGCTAAGGATTAAGAATCTTGAACACAACACAAGAGTTGTAATGATTGGGAGGCGGAGGCAGGAGGATCGCAAGTTCGAGACCAGAGGCAGTCTGTGTAACTTAGCGAGACCATGTCTCAAAAAGTTAAAAAATGGGCTGAGGGTGCAGCTCAGTAGTCCAGCACTTGCAGAGCATGTAAGCGCAAGGCCCTGGGTTCAACCCTCAGTACCACACACACACACACACACAAAAAGAGTTGTAATGGGTCTTCCTTTACCCAGCTCTTGCATTGCTCCCCTTGGAACATCATGTTTTAAATCATGCATGTAACACCTGTGTTTTCTTTACAGACATCTGACCCAGATGTGATTCTCTGCAATTCTGTAGAGCTGATCCGTGAGCAGTTGACTATTTCTGAGGATGGCCCAGGAGTTGGGCACCGGGAGGAACAAAAGCATGATGACTATGTGTATGACATTTATTGCTTGGAGATGGATGCTCCAGGGTGGATTGAGGACATCCTCTCTGTGCAGCCCTACAGCCAGGAGTTGGAGCTGGTAAGGGGGTCCATAAGGAGAAGGGGAATGGGATAGCCTAAGCCCTTTTGTCAGTGTGTTTTGCCTCCCTGTACTCCATTCTTGGTCAGCATTCTTATCCTTCTCATTTTTGCATAAAAAGGAAAATCTTATTCTAAATGCCTTTTGGAAACTTGAGTTTAATGCAAGGAATCTCGGGAAAGGCCATCTACATTGACTACTTTTGTTCATGATGAATTTTTTTTTTGAGACAGTCTTTCTAATATAGCTCAGGTTGGCCTCAAATCTGCAATCCTCCTGGCTCAACTTCCCAAATGCTGGGATTATTGGTGTGCACCACTATGACTAGCTTACAAATAGATAGCCATTTATAGTTACCCACTCTTGGTGAGAATATGTGTAGGAGCTTTCAATAAAATAAAGACCAAAAAAAAAAAAGCCCTCAAACATTCTTAACATGAATGCTTAACATGAAAGCTTTTTAAAAAAATTGTATCT
This sequence comes from Pedetes capensis, assembly GCA_007922755.1. Taxonomy (NCBI): domain Eukaryota; kingdom Metazoa; phylum Chordata; class Mammalia; order Rodentia; family Pedetidae; genus Pedetes; species Pedetes capensis. The sequence continues at coordinate 133,160 of VMDO01000038.1, forward strand.
TAAAAGAGGAGAAAACCTTGGATGATGAAAGCTAACATTCTGACACCATTAATCTTAAATTCTAACATGATTAATGAGAAAAGTAAAGGTATCATACTCAGACTGTGAGAGAAACACTTTATACTCTACCTGCAGTCAGGCACCCACCTTAGACCATTGCATGGCCCCCTATTCCTGTCTTCCTTCACCCCTTACTCTTGGGTTTTGGTCCTGACCTTTAGCATTACCCAGTTGATAAAATCCCTCTCCTACCTGGCTGCCCTTCAGGAATATGAAGATGGTTGCAGTTACCAGCTCATAGCTATTACTGCTCTCTACCCTAAGTTCCCTTTTGGTGAAGATGGAATGTGGTGTCTGCCTCTGGATTCTGAGTGGAGCAGGAATATTATCACCTCCTCATAGCCTAAAATTGCCGCAGTCTCTTGTGCAGCAAAGTCAAACTAACTCCTAGTCAGCCGCTTTCACATGGTACTTTTATCTGAATTTTCCCAACTGATGTGCTAATAACTTCCCCAAAGAGCACATCCTTAGAGGTTTTGACTTAAGACTCGTATTTGTGTTGAGATGTGCAGGTGAATGATGATCAACAAGCAGAAGACATTTATGAAGATGAAGATGATGAGAACAGTGAAAATAATTGGCGCAATGAATACCCAGAGGAGGAGAGCAGTGATGGAGATGAAGATTCTAGAGGTAGGTGACAGCTCAGATAAAGTGGGACTGGTAGGACCCAAGGCTGATGTAAAGGCATAAATGACAGGTATGTTACAGCTAGTTTTCCTTCTCTGTCATTGAGCAGTGTTTCCAGGAGAACTCCTGGGGGTGTAATGTCAGTCAGGCAGATCCTTACCTGTCATTGCCTACCTATGGGTCTCAGGCAAGTTATTTCTCTGAGCCTCATTTTCTGTCTAGAAAGTGGGACAATACTTCACCAACTTCAGTGGTTGGGATTAAATAAAACACCTAGCCCACTATCCCTTTCTCTACTCTCATTAAGAAAGTATTAAGCACCAGGCACAATGACCCATGCCTGTAATCCCAGCAACTCGGGAGGCAGAGGCGGGAGGATCACAAGTTACAGACCAGAGGCAGTCTGCCTAATTTAGTGAGTCCCTGTCTCAAAAAGCAAAAAACTGGGCTGGGGTGCAGCTCAGTGGTACAGCATTTGCAAAGCATGCAAGTACAAGGCCCTGGGTTCAACCACCCAGTACCAAAAAAAAAAGAAAAGAAAAGAAAAAGAAAAGAAAGAAAGAAAGTATTAAGCCTGGCATGGTGGTGCACACCTATAATCCCAGCACTCAGAAGGCTCAGGCAGGAGGATCTTGAGTTCAAGGCTAACCTGTACTATATAGTAAGACCTTATCTGGAAAATAAATAAATACAGTAAGTAAATGAAGAAAGTAAGTATTTGAAAGAGAAGTTTGCCAATAATAATTGGCCCAGAGTTGTCACCAATCAGTTACCTAGCCTCTCAAGAAACTGCTGCATTTTAGACTTTTTTTTTTTTTTTTTTTTTGGTGGGGTATGGGGGCTTGAACCTAGGGCTTTGTGTATGCTAGGCATGCACTCTGCTACTCAGCTGCACCTTCAATCCCCTTTTTTATTTTTCATTTTGAGACTGGGTCTCTCTAAATTGCACAAGCTGCCTGTGATCTCAAACACACGATGCTCCTGCCTCAGCCTGCAAGTTGCTGGGATTATAGGTATGTGCCACGGCACCCTGCTCTAACTATTTTGAGAAAGATGCAACACAAACATGGTACCCTGGGGAAGAGGAAGGAAAGGTGCCCTGGCAACCCAGTTCCTTTGGTGACTATGTTCTATATGAGACCAACAAAAAAAAAATTTTTAGGGCTGGGGACGTAGCTCAGTGGTAGAGTGCTTGCCTAGCATACTCAAAGCCCTGGGCTCAATCCCCAACACCACAAAACAAACACAAATAAAAATAATTTCTTGGTATCTTATAATAAAATAGCAATTAAACAATTACATAACAAAAAAAATCCTAAACTAAGGGGGGAAGGGAACAAAATGATATGGCTCAGTAGGACAGGGCTTGCCTACCATGTGCAAGGCCTTGGGTTCAGTCTCCAGCACTGCCAAAAATAAGTTTCAGATTTTGCCAGGTATGGTAGCACACATCTGTAATTAATTTCAGGACTTGGGAGGCTAATGTAGGAGGATCTCAAGTTTGAGGCCAGCCAGGATACAGAGATGCTATCTTAAAAAAACAGGGAGGTAGCTGGATGTGCTGGTGCATGCCTGTAATCCCAGTGACTTGGGAGGCAGAGGCAGTCTGCATAATTTAGCAAGACCTTGTCTCAAAAAAGTAAAAAAGATGGGCTGAGGGTACAGCTCAGTGATCTAGCACTTGCAAACCATGCAAGTGCGAGGCTCTGGGTTCAATCTCAGTACTGCAAACAAACAAACAAACAAAAAACCAGGGAGGTAACAAAATACTACAAAGTATGTTGAGGGCTTGAACCTATGGTTCTGCCCCAACCTTCTGAGTAGGTGGCATGTGCCATAGCACCCAGCTCTGAACTTGGTTTAGATGGTAGGAATATGATTTTTTTTTAAATTTAAAGATCAGTATTCTTTACTGAGCAAGTATTTAATGGGGAACCAAAAAAAATTTTTGAGAAGATAAGGGGTTTTTGTGTCCACCTATAAAACCATACAAACCTGCAGCTGCTCCACCCTAGCATCTCATCCCTTCAAATCTTAGAAGCTAAGCAGGGTCAGGCCTGGTTAGTACTTGGATGGGAGACTGCCTGGGAACACTAGGTGCTATAGGCTTGAGAGAAGGACCTGGCAGCCCATTCCCAAAAACCAGTCAGCCACTGAAAACCCTATGAATAGCAGAGAAGCACTGACAATAGTGCCAGGCATAACACAGGGTTGGTTAGTGTTTCATCTGTTATATACAGGGTTGCTATGAGTCGGACCCAACTTGACAAGAACAAATAAAACCATACAGTGAAGGTCCATTCTTGGTATTTCCTCCTAGGCTCTGATGAATACAGCAGCCTCAGTGAGGAGGAAAGAGACAACAGCAGGGGACAAGTGTGGAACAAGTACTCCCTGGATGTACAGAAGGAGTTTGGTTATGACAACCCCCATGACCTGGATTCAGACTGATAGTCTTGTGATATCCATGAGGTTTTTCTACAGGCCTTCTGTGATTCCAGTGCCAACTGGCCTGGTGACATCCTCTTAGGATTCCTAATGGGAAACGTGGAAGGAAAAAGCATACCCAACAGCACCATCTGGCACCTTTCTACTCACAGTAGGGCTCTTTGACTTTCATCAAAAGTGAATGCACAGTCTGAAAAAAATACTGTAAAAAGAAAAGTTCCCAGGCATTTTTCCTGGCATTCTAGTTTTCCTGAGCTGAAGCCTGAAAAGAGAGGCTTCTGCTTTATCAGCAGTAAGGTTCTGCTTTCCCCTCCCATCTGGCTGTCTGCCTCCAGTGAAACCTTGTTCCGTATCTAAAAGGAACACAGTGGATCCCATGTAATAGTACAGCCTGCATAGCAAGAACTATTAGGGCAGGAAGTAGAATCTTTCTGAGCTATGGGCAATTTTGGTGAACACCTATCTCTGCCTCCTTGATTTGGGCTCTGATAATGGTTATAAAGATTGCTATTGTCCTTTGTCCTTTGGTGGTGCCAGGGAACAGTATGTATGAATGTGATGCTCTGTTCAATAAAAACTAACTTTTAACATGGAAGCAAGCAATTCCTTCAAAACCTTTTAAATCTGAGTATGCTGGGCATTTTTCTACTGTACTTCCACAAAAAAAAAGGGTAGATTAGTGAGACAGAAGTTTCAGAATTAACCTTAGACACTAAGGACTTAAGGCATGGGAGAAAAAAGGCCACATTTCAGCCTGGGGGCTGAGAATCCAGGGCCTTGTGCACGCTGTGCAAGTGCTCCACCACTGAGGCACACCCCAACCGCTTGTTTAATTTTTGTTTTTGAGACAGGATCTCACTAAACTGCACAGGTTAGTCTTTGTCCTTGAACCTATGGTCCTGCCTCAACCTTCTGAGTAGGCGGCATGTGCCATAGCACCCAGCTCTGAACTTGGCTTTCTACTGAGAAATGTTTACTATTCACAGCACTCTCCAAAACAAAGTATAGTCATCCCTCGGTATATGTGGATGACTTGTTTAAGGACCTCCTTTGGATACCAAAATCCACATAGATGCTCAAAGTCCCTTATATAAAACAACAGTATTTGCATGTAAGCCACACACATCATATACTCTGTCACATCCAGACTATAAGATAAACTCATAAAATATACAATGTAAATAACTGTTATACTGTAGTTTTGAGAATGACCAAAAAACAAGTCTGTACATGTTTAGTACAGACAGTTTTTCTCCCGAATACTTTTCATACACAGTTGGTTGAATTCATGATAGCAGAACCCAGATACAGAGGGCCAACCATACTATCAATAGGACCAATTCTGTTGTCAGCACTTGTATTTCTTGTGAGCAAACTGTCCCTACTCCTTTCTAAACTCCAGCTGCCTTAACTGTAAGTTGGTGTTTATTCTTTTAGTGTAACATGCAATAGAACTTTCTGCAGTGAATATGTTCAGTATCTACACTGGGCAATAGTGGCCACTAGCCACATGGCTATTGAGCACTTGCAGTCTGATCAGTGCAACTAAGAAACAGTTTTTAGTTTTATTTCACTATAATGTAGTTGCATGTGGCTAGTAGCTATAGTGGACAGCACAAGTCTAGGGAACCTTCTATTCAACATATGCCCTATTGCCGTGTAACAGTGTGTCTCCAACTCACTATCACATAGGAAAGTGAATTGGAGAGATGCGTTCTTCCTACCACTGTTAGGGTTTCACAAGCTTCTCTACTCCATATTACCTTTAACCATTCTTCCATTTTATGTCCATTTTGTGAGCCTTTTCCTACTAAGTTCCTTTCTACAGGGAGTTGTTAAACCCGCCAAAGTGATTAAATTCTATGTACTCAGGGCCTACCATTGCAGCTTATTAAACCAACAGACTGCCAAGTGTGGTAGCTCACACCTGTAATCTCAGAAACTCAAGAGGATCACTGCAAGTTCAAAGCCAACCTGGTCTACACAAGGAGTTCCAGGCCACTCAGGGCTATATAGACCCTGTCTCAATAAACCAAAATAAATAAACCAACAGACTATCTGTTTTTAAATTCTGAATGTTTACAAAGGTATAATCCAATGTTACAAGTAATAAGCAGCAGCTCAGTATCTCATCTTAATTTCCTTCTGTAGGCATAGAAACACAGGATTAAAAACAGCTTTGCTATTGTAATGTGCTCACTGCTGTGTATGTGTTCATTAAGTTTTACCAACATTAAAAGGCTGACAACTTCACAAACTGTACCCACTGCAAAAGGGGAACAAACCGTACTACTGCACAAGGGATTAGCACACCATGAGACAGACTTAAAGAGACAACAAAGACCTGGTTGGAATTAATTCTACCATGAAGCTTGACTGCTCTAGGGTGTCTGGCTTCTATCCCACAGAATGGTTCCCCAGAGAAGTCTGTATCCAGCACAAGGGGGAAGAATGCTGTCAGAGTCCAAAAATGAGAACATGGCTCATTGAGTACTATGGCACCTGGAGAGTGAGGTTATTGCTTCTGGAATCCACTGGAGGGCAGCAGATACCTGGGATTATTCGTTACTGAGCAGCGAACACTAAAGCAAGGGTCAGTGATCCTCAAGACTAGCATACTCTGCTTAAAGGATTAGCTCCAGAGGAGCCCTGGGATGGATGCCAGGTTGGCTCAGAAAGGAATCGTGTTTATATAGTTTAGGCAAGTCAGCCTTTGAACAAAATTTATCATCAGGCAGGATTTTGTTATACAAATCCCTAACCCATGACATTAGCAATGTCCCCCCATTGTCTCGCAGATGCGTGCCCTGAACCAACAGCAACTGTGACAGTACTCCCTTAAACTTTATTGAGCAAGTATATGTCCACGGTTACTCCCTTGTATGCAATTGGGGCCAGTTTGGTGAAGAAGAATGCTTAGAAGGGGAGATTGCCTCAGAGTTGTTGTCATTACAGTTGACCTATTCCAAAACCTTAAAGACAAGATGTCCATGGGGTGTGCCAAGCCACAGGTTCTTTTGGGCCCAAGATGATCATGTCTGGGGGCCTCCCAGAAGAGTTGTACAATCTAATGCAGCCATCCTGCCCACCAAGGAAGATGCAGTTAGGCTAAACCTCTGCTCTGGCCTGACCTAGTATCCCAGCCAAGCACCAGAATTAGTTGCTTGCACTCTTGAAGTCTTCTGAGGAGACAGATTGAGGTTGAAACAGCTTTTCTCCCAGAGTCTTCACTGATCTCCAAGGGGGGGGGGAAATAAAAGTCCCACAAGTACCAAATGCTTCCTGAGACTGCAGCCCCACCAGGCCTTGGGGCAGAAGAGGAGTGCACTATCCCTTGACCCACATCAGGGTGGCTTGGATTGTAAACAAAGCCTGGTGCCAGGGACAGAACTGAGGAGGCAGCCTGGTGTGAGGTTTTTGGAAAAAGAAAATGACCACTTCCAGCACCAGCGTGGGCTTGCTTGGGTCTGCACAGCAGTCCCTCACAGAGAACAGCAAACTATTTGATGACTGGGTCCACAAGATGTTTTCTAAATCATTGACAACTGATAGAATTCAGGTGATCTACCTGAATTCTGGAACATTTCACCCCTCATAAAGTTCATACCAGAAGCCCAAAGATTTACTTTCTATCAACTAGAACAAAGACCTAAAGTCTCAATAAAATAAAGGATTATCCTTCAAAATAGTATTACTAGACTTCTGACTCATGAAGTTGTTCATAAGTCCTTGCTGGACCTGAGCCACGTGCTAGTAATGTGTAGCCTATGTATATACTAAAGTATTAACAGACACATTATTTTAAAAATCCTTAATGTACACCTTCATGGGTAAGACTCAACCGACAATTGTGTGAAAATGCCTATAAAATCTGTTGGCAGAATCTGACCACCATAACTGAGACATCTCTGGGGGCAGAGAGACACAGTTTTGGGTACTTTGAATTTTGAAACACAATCAGCTTATTGCATCCTGTAGACAGATGAACAGTAATATTTTGCTAGAATTGGTGTCCTGGATCAAGTATCAACAGATAATGGAACACAGGAGTTAGAATCTGGTGGCAGCAAGTGACATGTCCAGTTAGCCGCAGAGCTGCTATCTCTCAGCTGGAATAGCGAAGTTTTTCCCAGCCCTCGTTTCAGGACCAAAGCCTCCACCGCAGCACCATGGTTCCAGATCAGAAGGTTGGATGGCCGGATGGGGTGGAGTCAGATGCTGTAGTCAGATGGCCCACTCATTACAGAACCAGAAGCTCACCTCCTTTCTTAAGGATTTTGACCATGAGTGCAAACATGATCCAAGCAAGGTCAGTCAGACAGGCAGGACCTCCTCACGGAGATGGGTAATCTATACACAATGAGATTCTGCAGCTCCTCAAGCATACGGACCCACAAATGAGAGGCCAGCCTTGGCAGGAGAGACCTTCCGTGGACACTGCCGAGACCCTGAAAAGTCTTCCTCCCATGAAGCTTATTGTTTGAGTGTGAAGTTCTAGGATAGAGTGGTGTTCCTCTTGTGGAGTTCAGAAAGGATAGACACATTGTTCCCACATGAGGTAAACAAATCTTTGTCATTCATGCCACCCAACAAATAAACAAACAAAGAGAATACAACCCTCTTCCCAGGGAAGAATTTTGAACCGCAGAATTTCAGGCCTCTAAAGTCAGGTGGTTGGACCTGGTCAGAGGAAAACTTCCCCCCATTAATTCTCTGTAGAGACTCCTGGTTTAAACCTCAAATAGCTTTTACCACCAGCCGTAGCCATTAACCTAGCACTCCCTCTTCCCCCACTGCAGCTTACCAAGCGTTTGTCAGCACTGCATCTATCCACCAGGAGCAAAACTAAATATCTATTCCTCTGTTCCCAACCTCCCCTCCACCTTGAGGCCCCTACCTTAAAGGTAATTTAAAGGTGACCTGAACCCTGAGTATCGTCCCATAGCTTACCAATGAGTGAGCACTGGCCCTGAGCCCCCTTACAGAATGTGGGTCAACAGACTTCTTTAATTCAGATGGGCTGGGCCCACATAGTCTTGTAATCTGGACTTTGGTGGCTGTGGCTGTGGCTGAAGTCCCTTCCAGGCCTCAAGGGATGTCATCTCTGCCTCTAATCAGTTTTCCTTTCGATCTTTCTCTCTTCAGTTACATCTAGTTCAGTCAGTACACAAAAGCAAAGCTGCTGGGTGACTCTAGTCATAGTAGCTAAATGGAAATAAAGCACAGTATTTAGCAAACACATTTAGCTACAAGTCCAACCTGAACACCAGAGGACTGAAGCATATCTGTGGCTCCGTTCCCTCCTGCCCCTTGGGCATGCTGAGCCTAGCTTTTCCTCTTACTCCCAATAAGCCTCTGTCTTCCATGCCATGCCCAGCTAGAATATGATCTATGACTCCTTGTCTTCCCAGGTAGACTGCACTATTAGGAGGTAGTGCTTTAACTCCAGAATAGGACACTAAACTTAGAACTAAAGTGATCATGTCAAAAATCAAAAGGGAAGTATATGGGGCAGCTAGGTCTTATCCCATAGCAAATCACAAGGAGTGAGAAGGGGAGTTGTAAGCCTCTGTAGCACCTGTGAGCATATACACACAGCCAGTAAGTGATGGAACAAAGAGATACTCACCCAGGACATTCCGAATAAAGAGCGGCCTCTGGGACTCTGGCAGGTAAACACCCATGAAGTAGACAGGGACCCCAGAGAGGGCAATCCCAATGCCAATGAGGGAATTAATGGTGTCACTGAAGAGGGGCACAATCACCAGGAACACAGAGCATATGCAGAACATAATGGGGAAAAACAGGCTCAGCTGAAATGGAGAGGGGTGAGAGATTAAGTATAGTGGGATAAGGGAACAGAGCATGGGAAAGAAGGCACCTTGGGGAGAGGGCCTACCCCTCCTAGTCTGCACAGAGCTGCTGACCTTGAGAGGCCGGGGCCGATCAGGCTCCTTCCAGCGAAGGTAGAGCTGTCCAACAACAGATAGTCCCACAAAGAACCAGTAGCTGAAGCTGAAGTAGTTGATAAGCAGGAAAACATCTTCCACAACGAGGTAGATGAGTGTCATGGTGCACTGTAGGGGAGGTGATGGGGAAGGGGAGTGAGCATCACTACCTCCAGCCACCTCACGAGACTCCACTATCCAGCAGTCCATCAGATCTGATGTAGCATCACCAGATTACCACTGGTTTTCAGTGAGCTCCTTCGCATCAGATAGGTCCATCATCCACATTAGCCTTCAAAGCAGCACCACCCCCCTTCTGTTGGGGCCCTTCCTACACTCAATGGCACCTTTGTTGCAAGCACTTTAGTAACAAGGCAGACTCCTCTCCCCTTCTGATGGCGGACTATGAAGCCCCCAACACACCAATCTCAACATGAATTACTCTTGGGAGCTCTTTAGACCTGAGTCCTAGCTACCTGGCATACAAATGGAGACAATGCCTCCAAAACCATTTTGATGACCTGGGGCTTTAGAAGTGTAGGTTAGTAAAATGGAATCTCACCCTCTGGAACAGAAGAACCCTAGAGGACAGGATCAGGGACTAGAGTCTTACAATGTCAGATTTGTTTAAACTTCAAGAATGTAGAATTGCCCCCACCTGTCTTTTTATCCCAAGTTATCAACACAGAACTTAAAACAAAAAGCCCATTCTGCAGAGACTAGAGAGAACTAAGTATTAAGAAAAGTGGCCAGGCCAGGTGCCCTGGCATACACTTGTAAGCCCAGTGGCTTAGGGGGCTGAGGCAGGAGGATAGCAAGTTTGAAGCCAGAGGCAGCCTATACAACTTAGACCCTGTCTCAAAATAAAAAGAAACCAGGTCCAGTGGTGCACACCTGTAATCCCAGTGACTCAGAAGGCAGAGGCAAGAGGATCAGGAGTTCAAAGCCAGAGATATCCTGTGTGAGTTAGCAAGACCCTGTCTCAAGATAAAAAATAAAAAAGAGGCCAGGGGTACAGCTCAGGGGTAGAGCACTAGCAAGGTATGTGCAAGGTCCTGGTTCCAGCCCCCTAATACTGCAATAATTAATTAATTAATTAATTAATTTAAAAGCACTGGGGGTGTTGCCCAAGTGGTACAGCATTTCCCTAGCATGCCTGGGTTCAACCACCCAGTGCTGGGAAAAAAATAATAATAATAATAGTGGGCTGTGTGTAGCTCAGTAGAATGCTTGCCTTGCATGCACAAGAAGCCTTGGGTTCCACCCCCACCACTGCAAAAATACAATGAACTGTTTTTTCAAATCTTAGAGTAAGGCCTAACTATAAAATACATTAGTGCAAATTAGAAGGAGCCCTTCACAGACATGCTCAGCCCCACATTCCCCCAGCAGACCTTACATTGAACAATAAAGCAGGGATGGGTGTAAAACGCTCAATGTGGATCATGGACAGAAGATCTGGGAGGTGGCCTTCACGGGAGCCCACAAAAAACAACCTGTAAGGGTAAAAAATGTGTCAGCAGAATCCTTTTACTCAGCCACACAGCCACCCTCCTCACTCAGATAAACTAGACTTGGCCTCAGAACAAAGCAGGGGACAGGTTCTCAGGTTCCATGCATACTCAATCCATTACTCATAATTCCTACAGATGGCTCCACTCCCTCCAACCACTGGTACCTTACCTCTCCTCAGGAATGTCTCACCCACCATTACCCACTGACCACTCCAGCCCTCAGGAATGGAAGTCACCAGCCCCCCACCCCCAGACACTAGTCCCACTTCTCTCAATCACAGACACCTCACCAACATCCCACAGATGCTGCACCCTGCCATCACATACTCACACCCCAATCTATCCCACCAGGGTGTACCCCCACTTTACCATCCTACAAATTCACAGCTAACACAATGGCTTTTTAAAGAAGTGCAGCCAGGCCAGGTGTGGTGGCACACACCTGTAATCCCAGCAGCTTGGGAGCCAGAGGCAGGAGGATCGAGAGTTCAAGACCAAAGGTAGTCTGTGTAACTTAGTGAGACCCTGTCTCAAAAAGTAAAAAAATATGGGCTGGGGGGTGCAGCTCAGTGGTCCAGCACTTGCAAAGCATGCAAGCACAAGGCCCTGGGTTCAACCCCCAGTACTGGAAAAAAAAAAAAAAGGTGCAGCCAGATCTCTATTTATGCCTTCCATATATCTTCCTTGAGCTCCTGATATATGATAGGCCAGGGTGAGCCTGAGGATCAAAGAGACAACCTCCACCCTGTACCTAAGAGCTCTACCAATTGGAAAAAAGATGAGTATAGAAATGAAACACTACCCACGATAGTCAACATCATCATGGAGTACATGTTTTTATTGTTAGGTGCCATCGACTTGGGTCCAACTCATAGTGACCTTCATAGGGTTTTCTGTGGCTGATTATTCTGGGATTACCACATCCTTCTCCCATTTTCACAGTGCTGGGAATCAAACCCAGGGCCTCAGAGAATGCACAGCAGCACTCTACCAACTGAGCTAAAACCCCAGCCCCTGTGTAGCATTAACTTAATAGACTTGAGGGTTGGCTAAGGGAAGAAAAAGCTTTGCAAGAGGTGATCAATCACACCTGAGCTGGGAAGATGAGCTGGAATTTGGCAGGAGTGGATAGGTGGAACACTACATGTTCAAAGACCAAAATGTGTGGAGACAGGAAAGAGTGTAGCCCTTTTGAATGCTGAATATCTACAGTGCCAGGATAAAGTGTATAAAGAGAGGGTGGGTGGAATAACCTGCATACAAGGCCAAGCTATGGAGTCTGAACCAACACCAGGAGCCACCTGTGGCTTACAGTAAGGCCCGAGAGTATGCCCCTGACAGGGGCCACACCAGAAACACCTGGTGGCATCATGGAGGCTACACTAAAGCAGGGAGAGGACAGGGTACAGGGGGATGGCCTGGCCAGTCAAGAAGATTGTGCATCACGACTACATAAGAATGGAGGCCTGGCTGAGGACCTTGGTGCATGCATATAATCTCAGCTTCTCAGGAAGCTAAGGCAGGAGAATCGCAGGTTCAAGGCCAGAGGCAGCCTACCTAACTTAGTGAGACCCTGTCTTAAAATAAAAAATAAAAAAGAGGCTGGGGATGCAGGTCAGTAATAGAGCACTTGCCAAGCATATACAAGACCACGGGTCCAACTCCCAAATATTAAAAAAAAAGAACGGAGGCCTGAATGAGACCTGGGTGAAGAGATAACAACAGATAGGACAACCTCCATCAAATTGGGTGACTCTGTGTGTGTACATGTGCAAGGGGAAGATGGGGGACACTAAGGGAAAAAGGCAGATGTCAAGAGGGCAAACAACGAAAACTGATGGACACAACAGCATAACTGGAGAGAAATCACATGTGCAGTAGACAGTTAAGTCTGAGATATTTTTGGGCTGTGCCGAGCATGGTGGCACACACCTGTAATCCCAGTGACCAGGGAGGTAGTGGCAGGAGGATGGTGAGTTCAAGACCCTGTCTCAAGATAAAAAATAAAAAAGGGGCTAGGGGTGCAGCTCAGTGACAGAGCACTTGAGAAGTATGCATGAGGCCCTCGGTTCAGCCCCCCAGTACTGCAAAAAGAAAAAGAAAAAAGATGTTGGGTCTGGGGATATAGCTCAGAGGTAGAACACTTGACTAACATGTGTGAATCCCTGGGTTCAATCTCTCAGTACTGCCAAAAAAGAAAAAAGGGAAAAAAAAAAAAGAACCCCTCAAAAGATGTTGGAGTTGGCTCAAGAAAAATATTGCAGCAAGGTGTAGTGGTGTACGCCTGCAATCCTAGGACTCAAGCTGAGGCAGAAGGATCATAAGTTCAAGACCAGCCTAGGCTACGTTATAAGTTCCAGTCTTGAAAGAGAAAGAAAGAATTAAATATTGCAGTCTATCATCAGTAAAGCTGAGACACAGTACCTTGATGAAGCAAAGATAGATGCATTGAGGCCGCCAAAGCAGGACAGAGCAACAGCAATGGGGATGGTCCAGCTGAACATCCCAAACGTCTGGTCAGCAAATGTCTGTGGATAGAGCACAGAAGAGGCATTCAATAGGAGACAGGGTTTTGGGACCTCCTGCATCTATGATCTCAGGACGAATACAGTCACTGCTGAGTGACGCCCCCGCCCCCACTCTAGACCCATACCCTCATACTGCAGAGCTGGAGTGGCAAGAAAGAGAGAGAAATTGAGAGAGATGGAGAGAGAGAGGAAGAGACAGAGAGAAAGCGAGAGCACGAGCGCATGACTGGGCCATTGGGGGAGGACTAAGTATCATGAAAGGACAAGCACATGAGAATCCAGAGAGACTCACCACAGCCACAGCATCACTGTTAAGGACATCCAAAATGTTGAGCACTGTATAGTAGGACACGTTGGTCAGGATGTAGATGAGTGTCACAATTGGCATAGAAATTCCAATGGCCAAGGGCAAATTTCTGTCAGAACAAGTGAGACAGGACTACCTAGAACCACCCTCCCCTGGGATTTTCCTAACATCTAACAGTTCACTGGCCACCAGTTCTTTGAGGTGGGCTCTTCTTCCCCTTGTGCCCTAGGGTGGGTATGCATCCAAACCCCTGGGCTCTTTCTATTGAAGAAGAAAGAATGAGTGCTTTCCTTGTGAAGAAAGCTCATGATCAATATTTTATACTTGCCACAGTAGGGCCAGTAAGCCCACAGCATTTTATAATCATCCTGCATCTATGATATCAGGACTAATGCAGGGAGCAGTGTTCTCTGGGGACCAGAAGCCAGGCTGGAGACTCCACTGGCCAGAAGCAACTTGGGCTCCACAAGCTGTAGTCTCAGCACAAAGAGTGCAAGGTCCGGACACCTCAGCCCCAGCTGGCCTGCTGCTGCCCACAGAAGACCTCTCCTCTAGGAAGGACCCTGGGGGCCCTCCAGTTGTGAACACGAGTGTGAGAGCCAAGGGCTTTCCTACCTTCACTCACTCCCATCCTAGCCCCCAACCCCTCCTAACTGGAGAAGGGGAAGCAGGGAGAAGGAGAGGGGATGAGAGGCACAGGGAGGAGGTGTGGGAAGAGGACAAGTGTGCCCACTATCAGCAGGAGTTCCAGCCAAGCTGGAGAGTGAGAATGTGATCTCGCCTTTACCTTTCTGGGTTTTTGATTTCTTCTGTTACAAAATTAAGGGTGTCCCAACCTGAGTAAGAGAAGAGAGCAGAGTAGAGGGCAAGAGAGAGGTTTCCCACGTGCCAGGAAGAACCCTCAAAGGCGTCCTCAAAGTGCTCAGAGTGTCCTGTGGGTGCAAAGGTGGGGGTTCAGGGAGAAGGATCAGGTCAAAGGAAAAGGGAGAAAGAAACATGGAAGGTATATGGAGAAGAGGAAGGACATGGAGGGAGAAAAGGAGAGGAAGACAAACAAGGACAACGAAAGAAAAACAATAGGGTGGGGGGAGAAAAACATCATTTAACACCATAAGAAAAACAACTAGCTCCCTGCACTTTACCACCCCACCCACTCCCTTAGGAAAGTTCATATTTCTTTAGTAAAATTAGAAAATCTCAGAAAAAGGCATTTCTGCCTGCTCTGTGATGTAACATCACTTCTTCCAAAGCCCCAAGGAATTTCCATTTCCTGAAGGTGACCTCACACCAGGCCACAGCTCTTCTTCCAATTTTTATAAACCCAAAAGCTGTTTCACATAAAGGAGTCTTTTTCGACTATCAGACTTTCCAGTGGAAGGTCTTGGCTCAGATCACTGCACAATTTGGTCATGTGGTTTATCTGTCTCATGGTGTAGACTCTGCCGCTCTACTTGTAGTGGGTGTGATTACATGGGGCAGGAAATCACAGGCTACAGAGGAACTGAGGTCTTCTTATCTCTCATTGAGCCATCCCCACCCTTCAGGGAGCCAGCCCAGTCCAAAGCATCTGTCATTCTCCCTAGAAGCCTCTGGAGATTGCATATCTGAAACCCCAGGGGGCAGCATCCAGCTGCCCAAGACTGAGACCAATGGGATTTTTAACAAGACAGCCTTCTAAGGAAGTTTGTCATCACTCCCTGCAGAAGGCTTGGACTCAGCTCTCAATGTGGCAAAAGGGCTAAAAGGGCTGAATGTGTGCAAGGGAAAACAGAGACCTCTATCTTCCAGGTGTCAGTCATTGCATACAGCTGTGGTTCTCTGAGACATAGCTCTTCAGAGGAGGATTATTCAACAACCCAGTTTGACCCCCAAGAAGCTCCTGAGACTACAGAGACATCCAGATGACTGGCTGCACATACTTGGTATAAGTGCACAAAGGTCCTGGAACAGCTAAGAATCACCAAAGGCACTTTGTAAAAGCACAGCTTTGGACTGAGGAATAGCTCAGTGGCAAATTCCTTGTCTAGCATGCATGAGGCCTTAGAGTTGAGCTCCAGCATGGGTATGGTGGGGAGAGACGCACAGCTTTTTAGACTGCAAACCAACCAAAGTGTGATCCAATAGATCTAAGATGAGGGGCTCAGGGACCCAGGAAATCTTAAACACTTAAACACAGCCATTTTTAGGAAATAAGATCTACTGAACAGGGCTATTAAATAAGGGAGATATCTCTGAATAAAGATCCCTCACGACTTCTCTGTGGGCTCAGGAGATCATGGGAAGCCTGTCACCCTGTCAGTCTGCTCTGATGTAAGAGTAAAAAGAGTAAAAAAGAGTAAAAAGCTTTCTAAAGCCAACATGCAGGGAAGATAGTGCCAATTTCACAGTATTCTAATATTTTACTGGAGAGCTGGCTTTGAGAGGAATGCTGAACACAAGTCCAGATGAAAAATAAAAGCTACAAAATAACCACTCATTTCTGTACCTTATCTCCTTTGTACACAGTTTACATTATCCCTGCCCACCCCTACTCCCACCAGCTCCTCTCCAGGAAGTTCAAGCTTTCCTACTTGCTTCCTGACAGTCACAAACCAAACCAGAAATCACTCTAGTCCCCCAAAATGACTTTTGTGACCCAATTATGACCCAGGTTTCAAGAGCTCCTAGGCCTTAAACTGGCTTCCTGCAATGTTTCCAGCCTCCACAAAAGGAAAGCAAGCCCGAGGGAGGGCCTGACATTTCAAGTTGGCCAAGCTGGCCTGGCCCAGGAAGATTCATGGCCATGTCTTGCATTCACTGACTCACTAGCACATATCAGAAAAAGCTGAGCATTAAAGCTTGCACAGTCCCATCCTCCTCAAGGAACCAGAGGAACTCTTGAGGACATTCACCCTTTTCCCGACCTCAGGCCCCTCTTACCCTGGCACAGTTTAACAAGGCCCATGACAATGATGGCGATGAGCGCCAGGACCTTGGCATAAGTAAACGTGTCCTGTACTCGTGTGCCCCACTTGACATAGGCACAGTTCACAAATGTCAGCAGACCTAGAAGGAAAACCATAAAGTCACTGGCAGGCTTGAGCTGAGGGCACAGAAGCCCAGTCTCTTTATAGAGAGTATCACTTCTGCCCTTCCTGCCTGAGTTAGAGGTAACAATGCATCAGTGAGAACCAGAACAGGCAAACAGGGGGACACCCTGCACCTGCCCCAGTTGACAGCACCCCTTGATGTCCTAATACCATTGATATCCAAATATACAAAGGCATGCAAGAACATATATCCCTGTGTTCTCACAGACAAAACCCCAGGCCCAAGAAGTATCTACCTCACCTCACCCACTCTTTCCTACCCAGACTATCAAGATGCTAAACTATAAGAGGCACAAGACCTCTCTCTGTCTATGTCAGACAGTGGGGACAAGAGAGGATCCATAAATAAGTGAAGTAAATTTGAATGCAGATAACAGATCACCTAGGAACTAGAGAGACATTTTGCATATGGGTGTAAAAATAAAATCTGTTACATGAAAATTTCATATACATCCTTTTAATCAATTCTTGTGAGTCCTGAAATGCAGATACATCTATTCCCATTTTAAAGATGAGGAAACTGAGACCAAGAGAAGCTAATCACCATTCCCAAGCCCAAATGACAGCCTTACCCCCATTGCTATCCATACCTCCCAACTCTCTGTAGGGACCATGGAGAAATGAGCTTCCTGAGTGCTCCCTAGGCTCCTGTCAGCACCGCTGCCTTTAAGCTCCAGCTCTTCGTGCACTTGGGCCCTACGTTGAGCCCAACGGGGATTATAAAGCAAGTTGGAACACAGTGACACTACTAAGTACAGCCCATAGCCTCCAAAACCAGAACTTAAATGTGCACCTCAAATGTTACCACAAAATCTTTCAGTCCCCTCCCCTTCTACGCCACTGCACCTACTCCTACTTATTTTTCACCCTCTCTCCTTCAGCCAGATTCTTCCTTCCTTATTTATGCCACACACACATAGAAAAGAAGTGTCTTCCCCTCCTCCTCCAGCCATAATCATCAGCACTACTCACTCCTAAGGTCTAGCTCAGCCCCCATGCCCTCTGAAAAATGTCCCCAGATATACGAACCAGCCCTCCCTGAGTTCTCTCTCCCCATCACTTCCCCACTTCACAGCACAGCTTAGTGTCTAATGCTATGACCCTGTGGACATCAGTCTCCAGGAGGTCTCTCCCTCAGGTGTTTGGGTCTTGCTTAGGACAACAAAAGCATAGCATGTTCTTAGGCTCACTGCCCAGCAAAGAGAGGAACTAATGAACCATGGTTGGAAAATTCCCTGGGGCAAGGCAATTGTCAGAAAAGTGGACATTCCTCTACTCAAAAGGAGAGGCTTTGCCCAGGGCCAGCTGTGAAAATGAATATAGGTGGCAGAATGGCCTCCATGACGCTCAACATGCTGGCAAGTAATACAGGTGATCACTGGCCAATTACATGAGGTGGGGGTTGGGGACACAGTGGTCAAGGGGCTGGAGAGCAGAAACCCAAAGGAATACAAGCTGCTAAAAGGTCTTCCCAGGGACCTTCCTGCTGATCAAAGTTCTCTGTGTGAGCTAAGCCTACATCACCCAACAGCTACCGGTAACATCTACTGGTAATCCACAGGCCCCTGCACAATACAGTAAGCACATTTTGAGGTACCTGCCGAGTTTCTTCTTGGGAATTGCTCCCCCTCTCCTATAAAAGCTGATCAAGCCAGACGCTGGACCCAAGCTAGGCCAATGAGATTGTTTCTCCCAGGAACATGGAGTCAATACCAAGAGACTGAATCTATCTAATAGTAGCAGGCTACTCTAAAAGAGTTAGGAACCACAGCAAGTCAAAAAATACACACACACACACACACACACACACACACACACACACACACACACACTCCCTTAGTAACAGAGAAACAGAAACCACCAGAAAGCAGAGGAAGGAAACAGGACCGCAGAAAGAAGCAGAAGTGAGAGGGGATGCAGCTTTGAGAAAAAAGCTGACAGAGAAAGACAAATGCATAGAAAACAGAAACGGAGGAAAGATGAGAGAACAAGGAAGAAGAGAAAAGGGTTAAAAAAAAAAGACAAAAAGATGAACATCTTCAGGGAGCAAGAGACTGATAATATTCCAGCTGTGCTTGTTGTGCTCGTACATAGCCCTAAGGTGGGGGAAGAATGACACCCTCTTCAGCCCACAATGCCAGGCAATGTGTCTCAATTCTCCTTCACTTTCCCTCCATCTTGCTGCAAGTGTCCCACAGGCTTGGTCTTCTCTGCACACAAGTAAATATGGCACACAATGGAAATTCAATGACTGTGCTAAAGTAGTGTATGAGGGCTGATCCTTACAGAAGTCCCTGCAGGATCCATTCCAAAATACTAGCGGGACAGATACAAAAGAACCTGGTCAGCAAGGCTTCCTCTGAGAAGGACTAAAGATCTGGAAAGGAAAGGAAACCTTTTCCATAGCATACCCTTCTTCACTTTGTCTTATTCACCATGCATGTATGCTTCCTTCTCAACGAAAGTAGCTAATTACCAGGTGCAATGGCGCAGGCCTGTAATCACAGTGATGTGGGAGGTGGAGGTAGGAGGACGGCAAGTTCAAGGCCAGAGGCAGCAAGACCCTGTCTCTAAATAAAAAGTTAAAAATGGACTGGGAGTGCAGTTTAGTGGTAGAGTGCTTATAAAGTATGCATGACAACCCACAAGTAACAAGAAAGAGAAGGAAGGAAGGAAAGAGGAAGGAAGGAAGGAAAGTTAATTACCCAGATGCAGCACACACCAGTAATCCTAGTGACTCAGGAGGCTGAAACAGGAGGATTGTGAGTTTGAGGACAGAGGCAGCCTGCATAACTTAGCAAGACTCTGTCTCAAAATAAAAAATAAAAATGGGGCTGTGGGTCTAACTCAGTGGTAGAGCACTTGCAAAGCATGAGCAAGGCCCTGGTACAACCCCCCAGTATCACAAAAGAAGAAAAAAAGAAAGAAAGTAGTTAATCAGCCACAATCTACTGCCAGAAAATAGGACCAAGGGTAGGATGAATTGAGTCAGGTGCCTAAGACACACTGATTGAGGAGCACTCACTCTCAGGGGACAATGTGCAGGAACCAGAGGGTGAGTATATCCTTAAAAGCTGGCCCCAGGCACCTTGCTTGCCTCATCCTACTCTCAGCCCTGCCAGAGAACACAGTCTATCAAGCAGAAGCCAAGTCCCTTAACTGCTTCCCCCACTGTAATTAATAAACAAAGTGTCACCATACAAACCACACCCCTTCATGCCTCCCAGAACTCTCAGATCTATCTGGGTCACCAGACTCTACCAGAGCTCAAAGACAACAGGGCTGAACCTCAAAGCCATGTGTTCAGATTCCACCACCACAACTCAAACTTCCATACCTTCCCTCTTCTCCTGATAACATTTCTTTGCCAGACAAGCCAGCAATAATCAGGGAAGGACTCATGTAAGGGTCTGCAAGGGGTCTCTGAGAGCTTATTTTTTCTTTTCTTTTTCTTTTTTTAGTGTTGAGGATCCAACCCAGGGCCTCACACATGCTATGCAAGCACTCTGCCACTGAGCTACATCTCCATGTCCCTCTGGCCGCTTGTTGCTAAGACAGGAGATCCAGACCCAAACCCCAGGCAGACACAAATCCCCAAAGCGTCTCTGTGGCAGAGACTGTGAGTCATCTTCCAATATCTGTTCTCCCCAGGTTACCAAGAATATTGCTGGCTGCTAGCCAAAAAAGAACCATCATTTTACTAGGCATGGTGGTACACACCTGTAATCCTAGCATTCTGGAGACTAGAGCAAGATCAGGAGTGCAAGGCCAGCCTGGGCTATAGAGTGAGACTCTGTCACAAAAAAAGTAAAACCAAAACTTAAAAAACAAAAACAAAAACAAACAAACACAAGAAGAAAAAACATGTCCTTGCTAGGGTCCCATAAATGAGTAAGAGCCACTAAGCCTGCTGAGTTCAGTCAGCAACCTCAGGCCAAGATCCCGAAGCACATATGAATATACACTTTTAGGACAGTTTCTCAACTATACCATTATTGACATTTTGGACCAGATAAATCGTTATTGTACAGGGCTATCCTGTGCATGGCAGGATATTCAGGAGCACCCCTAGCCTCTACCTACTAGATGCCAGCAGTACTACCTTCCAGGAGTTGTGTCCATCCAAAAATGTCTGCTGGGAGGCAAATTCACCTCTGGTTAAGAACCCCTGATCTAGGATAATAAGTAGCTAAGAAAGTCTAAAAAAAAAAAAAAAAAAAAAAAATGCTGCTTGAACCTCCCTGCTAGTGTAACCTGGGAATGAGATGGGGTGAAAGTGGAAAGCCAGGCTCTGGAGCAATAATACCTTCAGGGGCCAAGAAAGTAATCCAAATGGGCAAAGGCAAGAAAGTTTAGGGATTAAAAAAAAAGAAGAAGCAGCAGCAGCAGGACATGGTGGCACACAGCTGTAGTCCCAGCTACTCTGTCTCAAAAATGGGGGGTGGGGGTGGCTGGGGATGCAGCTTATTGTTTGGAGCACTTGGCTAGTATGCACAAGGTCCTGGGCTCAACCCCCAGTACTGAAAAGGAAAAAAAAAAAAAAAAAAAAATGGAGACAGAGAGGAAACAGAGGATTAACTATACTGGACTGGACTGGGGAGTGTATACTCCATTTAAAGGGACCAACAGCTACTCAAATCTAGCTGACTGCATCAGGCAAGAAATTGGGCTCAAAGCTGCCAGAGCTTTTAATTTTTCAAGAGAAAGGGCAAGTTCTGATTTTCCAAATGCTGACAACTAATTAAAAATTATTGAAAACACTACACAGGCCTAACAAATCCACCTGTGGGCTAAATCTGGCCCATAGACCACCAGCTTACAGGCTTTGTTCTAGAGTTGGCTATGTGGACACTTCTTAGGTACTTCATTCTAGAACGGAACTTTAATTGTCTAGCCTGGCATGGCTATAACTTCTTTATGCAGTCTCCCAACCAATAACCTGGACCCCTCTTATGTCTCAATATCAAAACCTCATTCTCCAATCCCAGCCTCATCCTGGATTCAGTGCAGACTTTGTTGTTGTTGTTGTTGTTTTCTCATTATGTCCTAATTAGTATCTTCCAATTTACCCTAATTGGTTTCTTCCAATTTAAGATATGTCTCTTGACATCAGGTTACTTTCTGCCATTCCTACCCAAAGAGACTCCCTTCCAGCATACCACAGCTCTGTTTAAGCTCTGTTTAAAGCCTAAATTCCAAGAAAGGAAATAAACTGAAGCCTAGTCAGTTAGAATGGAACATGGTTTTAGGGCTTGGCCTCACAAATTCCTGCCCTCAGACCTGAGTCCTGGAAAAACTTGAGCTTCTAGGGCTTACAAGAATTCTAATCCTGCACTGGGAGCAGTGGCACATGCCTGTAATTCCAGCATCTTGGGTGGTGGAGACAGGGGGATGGCAAGTTTGAAGTCAGAGGTATCCTGTGTAACTTACCGAGACCCTGTCTCAAAATAAAAAATAAAAAATGGGCTAGGGATGCAGCTCAGTAGTAGAACACTTGCAGAGCATGTGTGAGGACTGAGTTCCTCCCCCTGGTATGACAAAAAGAAAAAAAAAA
The DNA here is from genome assembly GCA_007922755.1 of Pedetes capensis. Lineage (NCBI taxonomy): Eukaryota > Metazoa > Chordata > Mammalia > Rodentia > Pedetidae > Pedetes > Pedetes capensis. The sequence goes on from VMDO01000038.1 coordinate 155,238, forward strand.
AGGGGTTAAAAAAAAAAAAAATTCCAGTCCAGAAAAATCTGGGTAAAAGTACATGTTGAGTGAAAGAAGCCAGGAAATACCATGACTGCAATTTTAAGAGGGGAGGCTGCTTCTCCAATCAAAAAATCAGTTCCTAGTATGAGGATGGGCTTCCTACACACAGAAGACATGGGAAAAATCATAAAAGAAAAAAAAAAGTTAACAAATATAAATAAAAATCTCTCTGTAATCCTAGCACTTTGGGAGGTGGAGGCAGGAGGATCATGAGTTCAAGGGCAGCCTGTGCCACATAGCAATACCCTGTCTCAAAAAAACAAAACAAAACAAACAAAAAACAGTGCATCAAAAATTAAACACACAAGTGCCCTGTGCTTTGGTTTCTCTTTGAACTGACTCTAAGGCAGTCAGAGACCAATGTACGGGCACTATCAGATGCTCAGAAGCAGGAATTCACAAAACCTTCTAGAAAGCAACGGTGTAACACATGAAGAATCCTACAAGTTTATCCCTTAGACACAAGGATTTCCCTTGTGTAATTTCATCCTAAAAAGTATGCAGAAACTCTAAACTGATTTATGCACAAAGATCATAACAACAGCATTATTTATAATAATACCATAATTATAGTAGTTAGGTGCTATAAAGTCGGGGTCCAACTCATAGTGACCCTCATAGGGTTTTCAATTGCTGATTGTTTCAGGATTGCTTCAGGAGTGGATTCTTGTAATTATAGAGCACTTAATATATCACAGGCAGAGAGAAGCAAATACACATGTATTGATTGATTTATTACTCATAGCAATCTCTTCAACTAGTCACTATCAATAATCTCGTTTTACAAATAAGAAAACTATGAAAGGCACAGTGGCACAAGCCTGTAATTCCAGCAACTCGGGAGGCTGAAGCAAGAGGATCACAAGTTCGAGGCCAGAGGTACCCTGCATAATTTAATAAAACCCTGTCTCAAAATAAAAGATAAAAATAGGCTGGATCTGCAGCTCAGCAGTAGGGCACTTGCAAAGTATGTGCAAGGCCCTAGGTTCAACCCTGAAGTACCGCAAAAAAAAAAAAAAAAGAAAAAAGAAAAGAAAAGAAAACTGAGGTAGCAGTTAATTAACTACCGAAGGTCAATAGCTAACTAATGGTAAAGCTGGAAATCAAACAGTCTAGCACAGGAGCCTGTAAATTTAACCACTGTACTACACTTCCTAGAAATTATGTATGTATCCTCAAACCGTGTTTTCTAAGAATATTTGATGAAATAAATTAAACATTAAGATTTAAAAAGCACTACACAAACCACAAGGAGTATGATCCTTTAAAAAATGAGAGATACACACAGAAAAAAATCCTGAAAGATATTTCACTTATATAGTAACAATAGTTCTCCGAAAGGTAAAATCATGTACAATTTTAATTTTCTTTTCTGTTTTTCCTACATTTTTCAACTTGACAATAATTATTCTCCACATATCAATTAAAAAGACTACTTTTTCTGGGTGTGGTGGTGCACCCCTGTAATTCCAGCACTCGGGAGGCTGATGCAGGAGGATCAACACAAGTTAGAGGCCAACCTGACCTATATACATAGCAAAAGTGAGACCTTTGCCCAAAAACAAACAACAAAACAAAACAAAACCTCACTACTTTAAAGAATGTTACTTTTAAAGAACATTTCATGATACATTAAGTTTAAAAAGCAGAATATAAAATTATAAGCAAAGTCTGATATCAGTTCTACAAAAAAAATAAACATTCTATCAAACAATTAAACATACTCATCTCCTGGGAGATTATGGATGATTTGAGAGCAATTTAATTTTCCCTTTAATGAGCATGTTTTAAAATAAAAAAATCTTAACTATTATTACTATTTTTAAGAGAGCTCAGTAGGGCCAGAATCTCCCCCAGCCAAACCTTATTGGACACACAGCTAGTGCTCATTTTCCTTCCTCCTCCCAGAGGTATCTGTTTCTCCCCCACTGCCTCAAGGGATGTGGAGGGATTACCTTTATTGTTTGCCTTAACAAAGTCCTTAAAGTCTGGAAATATAGTGTAATTTACGATTAACGATTAACGCTGAGGTACTCTCAGTCTTTTTTTTTCAGTTTACTTTTAACACTATAGATAAACTATACAGCAAAGCATTTGCAAGAAGAGATAAGGAAATAATAGTATAATTAGTTAATTATACTGCCAGCATGGTGCTAATGAACACACTGAGCTAGCTAAAACACTAGCTCTGCAAGGCTAGGTAAATTCACAGCACTGTTCTCTCCTTTCAGTGATTTCACACAGAATCCCTCTTTTCCACCCCATAAGAAAGGAAATTATTCAGGGATCCCCTGGGGTCTGTCAGGCTCTGTTCTCAGAAACCTAAATGTGGTGTAGAAGCTCCCTTCCTCTCACTGGCTGCATGCTGAGGTTGTTTACAAAGTCACTATAAAGAAATCTGAAACACCAACCAAATGTGACAGAGTACACCTATAATCCTAGTACTTAGGCTGGGGCAGGAGTATTGATGGGAGTTCAAGACAAGCCTGGGCTGTACTGTAAGACCTTGCCTCAACAAAGCCAAAATTTTTTTTAAAAAAAGAAATCAGAAACACCAGCGGGTTTTTTTTTTGGTGTGGTGCCTGCTGCTTAGAATAGGCCACAAAGAGTGGTAGTGGCAGGAACAAGAGGGTCCTGTGAGCTAAGAGATAAGATCCTGGTATCCCCACAGGCTGTTGTTATTAGGTGCTATGGAGTCATGTACAACTCAGAGTGACCCTCATAGAGTTTTCAGTGGTTGATTGTTTCAAGATTGCTTCGGGAGTGGATTGCCACCTCCATCTCCCATTTTTGTGATGCTGGGGATCAAACCTGGGTCCTCATAGAGTGTGGAGCAGCACTCCACCAACTGAACTAAACCTCAGCCCTACCCACAGGGTAGAGAAGCCTATTTCCTCACTGATTCATTTAAACTGGCTTAAAATGAAGAACTGAGAGGGCATATTTTATATGCCCTTCACCATTTTTTTGAGAAGCAAAATAAAAGCTCAACATTGATTTTTTTTCTGATTAAGTTACAATTAATGATACTAATAACAATCAAAACACCTGACCATTAAAAATAAATAAAATAAACAGAGCCGACAAGATATGTACCACCTTATCACAAAGAGTAGGGAATAAAATTCAGGGAGGAATGTGAGGCACCAAAAACCAAAAAACAGATTCAAACTTTTCCCATCCCCATCCTTTATACTTACTTATCTTACAGGATCAAATGACTTTAATGAAATTACATCTTCAAAAGGCAAGATGCCTCCCTCCTCCCAAAAGAGCAAAATATGCTATTCAAATATTAGGTACTCATACAATTATTACAGCACCCTGTACCCCCACACATCCTCCCACACTCGGCCTCCATACTTACATACGCAAGCTGCAGCGAGGAGACGGCAGGCCACGTAAGGGGGATCACAGGTCGGGAAGGAGGGCTGGATGATGTAGTTAGCAAAGGTGATGGCGATGATGGCCTGACTGGTGGGCTCAACAATTAGCAATGAGGCCCATAGGCGGATGAAAGCAATAAAACCTCCAAAGGCCTCTAGAATATAAGCATAGCTGGCCCCTGACTTGGTGATCGTTGTCCCCAGCTCTGCATAGCAAAGGGCACCCACAACGGAGAAGAGCCCACCAATGGCCCACACGACTAGTGACAAGCCATAGGATAAAGTGTATACCAGCACCCCCTTGGGTGAGACAAAAATCCCTGAGCCAATCATGTTGCCCACCACCAGGCTGACTCCATTCAGCAGGGAGATCTCCTTCTTCAGCTGCATAGCTTCGAGGGCTCCTCGAGGTGGCAAGCTGACATCTTCTTCCACCCTGGGCTGGCTGGCCTCAGGAAGGAGGTGGTAGGTAGGTGTGGGACTCCCAGGTTCCCGGGCTTCCATGGCAAGTGGTTCATGCACACCTGTGTTTACTGTGGCCTGGCAAAGAAAACAAGTATGTCAAGCCTAGAGCAGGAGCTGGTGAGACTCTGGTTTAGACCTGTAAGGCAGGCAGATTTCCCTGCCCACCTCCTGCTTAAGGACAGCATGCCACACACACAAAACACAACAGGCCTGTCTCAGTTCCCATGACAGGACACAGATAACATGGAGGAGGGAGACCTCTACTTCTCCTGAAAAAGACATCTTGAGAGCTCAGGTGTGATTTGATCATGACTTCCAACAAGAGATCCGTCTTGTTGCCCAGGTTAGGCTGGCATTGTGTTTGTCTACAGCAGGTTCTCTCTGGTTGTTGGTTTTGCCCTGTTCTTACCAGCTTAAAACCCATAAGCCTGCCCTGCAGAGAGAATGACTAGAGTCTCTGCACCAGATACATAGCTTTCACTGGCTTAAAAGGCCTCTCACCGTCTATACCAGGTAATCCTGCCCACTCAGCTTGAACATAAAGGACTCATCACTCAAATATAAACAGGCACTCCTAGTGTCCAGCCACATGTGGGGAGGTCACAGGAACTCTCCGATGAGCAAGGAACACAAATAAGCAGAAGCAAGGGCTAAGAAAATGCTAAAAAAAAAAAAAATGTACACCACTAGGAGAGCAATTTCATGAAATACACACCATGTGTCATGCGCCCACACACCCATCTTACTTCCCATATTGTTGTTTGTTTTATTCAATGCCGTTCTTTTCCCAAGTACCCAAAAGAGATTACCTAATAAAACAGCAGGAAGAAAGGACATCCAGGGGCACCCTAACCTGGGGCTAACTTGCTTTCCTCCTCAGCATATTCGCTTTCCTCCTCAATGTGTTCTTCACTACCTTCTGGGGCTACAAAGAAATTATCCCCGAACAGTGCCCAGGAATGTTGCCTCCCAAAGTCATAGGCTTCTCTTAGCCCCAGATCTGACAGTAGAAAGCAACTTGTAGAGAGATCACACACACACACTCCACCACCACCTCTGCATTTGTTCAGTTAACACAGAAGTCTCAAGGAAGTTGGATTCCACTTTAACTTAGCTATGAAGGACCCGGAATCTGTTGATGAAGATAAGCACCTTCCTGAGACTGTACCCACCGTGGCCTTCTTCCTCCTTCAATTTCTGTGTAGTTCACACATGCATCAGATTCCCTGAACCCACCTCATCTGGAGAAAGGAATGTGATGGGCCATTTGGTTCCTACCGAGGAGTCAGTCACAGTGATAGCTTCCAAAGGTAAGGACAGGACAAGTACATAATCTTCCTAGAAGCCTCTCCTCTACTCAACAGAATGTTGCACGTGCCTGGCACAGTGGTGCACACCTCCCAGCAGGAGGATCGCAAGTTCCAGGCCAGAGGCAGCCTGCATAACTTAGTGAGACTCTGTCTCAAGTTAAAAAATAAAAAAGGGGCTAGGGGTACAGCTCACTTAGTAGAGCACTTGCAAAGCATGTGTAAGGCCCAGGGTCCAACCCCCCAGTACCGCAAAAACAAAACAAAACCCACAAAGATGAATGTGCCAAATCTTGATCTCATGGAATTCAGAGCAAGGGAACCATAGTCACTCAAGAGTAGAGTTCTCAGGGACAACTCCAATCCCCACAAACTCCACCCAAAACTCCTGCTTTACTTGTCCCAATCCCCTTTCACAGTCTAGACCTAAACCCAAGTGAAAAAGCACCTCTGGGGCATTAGTAGTCTCCCGGTCCCAAAGGAGTTGAGCTAATCTATCTCTACTTAGATGAGAGTGGGCTTTCAGGCAGCAGCATTTTTCTTTTCACTTCTGGCACCCAGCCATGCAGGTTTCCCTGTGCAGGCATGTAGGAGCATATTTGTTTTCACGTGTCTGTCAGGTGAGCCTAGGTATCCATGGGAACAAAACCAGTAAAGACCTAGGCAGCCTACACTGTCATGTGAGAATCAGGTGCTTTTCTGTGTTGCTTTTTCCACCTAACTCAACACAGAGACTGGCAGAAAAGCCTCGCCCTAGTGACCATTCCCAGCTTCCTCTCTTCTATCACACCTTAACTGGGGCTACCAGGTATTCCTTTTGTACTTGTACAATCTGACGCCAGTGTCTCTGATGTGGCTTTATTAAGTATGTGTGATACCAGATGTGCTATTGAGTGCTATCCCATGGAAAGGCAGGGATCTTCAATATGCTAAGCAGCAAGTGGCACATTGAACTTTAGTGACAGTGCATCACAAGTTTCCATAATACAGTAAGGTGTAAGCTATAGTTGAGAGAACATGTGTTTTAAAGTGGTCCTAAATCAACCTAGGTGTGGTAGCACATGTGTGCAATCCCATCACTAGGGAGACTAAGGCAGGAGATTCAGCCCAAGTTCAAGGTCAGCCTGGTCTACACAGCAAGTTTTAGGCCAGACTGGGCTACAGAATGAGACTCTGTCTCAAAAAACCAAAAAAATTAAAAATAAAAACAAAGTGGTCCTAAATCATGGATCACAAACACTTGTGGTATGGCAATATCTACAAAATAAAAACATTATAGAGCCAGGCTCGGTGGCACATGCCTATAATCCCAGCGACTCGGGAGGCAGAGGCACGAGGATCTCAAGTTTGCGAGCAGAGGCAGTCTGGGTAATTTAGCGAGACCCTGTCTCAAAAAGCAAAAAAAAAGGGCTGGGGGTGCAGCTCAGTGGTATAGCAGTTGCAAAGCATGCAAGTGCAAGGCCCTGGGTTCAAACCCTAGTATCACAAATAAATAAATAAACAAATAAATAAAAACATTACAGTGTGTCTTCATTCACCTTATTCATTGGATCTGGTACCATGCAATTTCTAGCACTTCCTCAAACCAAAACAAACAAGAAAGGTAAACATTTTAAATCAATTCAGGCCATCAAGGCAGCCACAGCAGCGCAACTAAAGATATGAAAGAGGACTTTCTTGCTTCAGAAAGTGGCAAGAACGATGAGATATATATGTTCAAAGCTAGGGGTGTATTTTGAGGGGGATTAATGGCAATGCATCTTTTGCTACAACAGAAATCTTTTAATTTAAACATTCACTGTATTTTTGACCCCTCCATACACTGGTGAAACTACCCGGTGGCATTATTTGGAGGAGTAGTACAGTTATAGCCCCACAAGATCTGCTGCCTAGAATCTAAATCCTACCTCCTAAATGAGAGACAAGATTTCTGCTGGAGTTTAGGAAAGACTCTTCTTTTAGCCAAGGAGGACAACCACACACCTCTGTGAGCAGTTGAGGCTTTTTAACTCTTTATTCAATAACAAAATACAATTGTCACTAAGAACCTGTCCTTGGCCAAAGTAATTAAAGTCCTTATTTCTGCTAACCATCCAAAACCAGAGTTGTGATGTAACCACAGCAAGCTCCCTGAGTACAGATGGCTACATCCCGGGCTGGCTTTGTCACACAACGCCAAGGCCATCCTGCACCTCTTCTCTATATGCAAACCTCACCTCACATGCCTCTACAAAATGTGCCAGCACTTACATTATGCCAGGCTCTGTGCTTGGGACACAGCAGTGCACAAAATTGGACTATGTCCTCATAAAACATAGAGTCAGGTAGGATGGCAACATGGAAATTTTCTCCACAGACCTCAGTGGACTCTCACAGTGGACAGCAGACCACAGAAAGCCTTTCTCAGTAGTGCTAGCCTGGAGGAGAAAAAACATAAAGGCCCACCTGGACCCTTCACCTCTAAAGAATAAAAATTGGGAAACCCTGGAGTAAGGACAGCAAAGTGTCACTCCCAAGGCAGCTGAAACAGGGGGAGGGGGGGAAGAAAAAAATCTCTATGTCTGGGGGAGGGGCAGGAAAATTCTGGTCAAGACTATTACAGGTGTCCTACCTCTGGAAGAGGTCAGAATCACCTCAGAGATTGAAGGGAACACCCCTGGAGACTGAGGCTAACCCTGGGCAACAGAGAACCTCCCTGCTCCCCACCACCAGGTTGGCAAGCACCCAGAATTAAGCAATGGCAGTCTGCCACTGCATTAAGAGCTAAAGCTGAGGGCAGAACATAAACACTGAGAAAAAAGCCTCCCCTCCAACAAAGCAAACCAACAGAGAGAGAAAGGAAATGCCAAAGGAATTTGAAGGTAGGGGTGCTGAAGGTAACCATAGCAACAACAAAACCCAAATACAACTCTTTTAACTAATTGATGCAAATACCCCTATCTATAAGCTAGCAAAAGAGGCATTTCTTAGAATAAATATTGTATACATAAGTCTCTACCTACTATGTCTTTCAATTACTAACTAGTTACAAGCAACACAAAAAAGCAAGGATACCAACCTACTATCAAGGAGCCAGGTAATCAACAGGATGAGATTGAGATAACCCAGGTATTGGAAACAAGTAATTTAAAATAACTACAATGGAGAGCGAGGCGCAGCAGCTCACTTGTGGTCCCAGCTACTCAGGAGGTTCAGGCAAGAGGCAAGAGAATCACTTGAGCCTGGGAGTTTAAGGCCAGCCTGGACAACATAGCAAGACCCCATCTTAAAAAAAAAAGAAAAGAAAAGAAAAAAGGAAAAAAAAGAAAAGAAGAATATATAAAACAAATGGAGCTAGGGGTGTAACTCAGTTGCAGAGCACTTGCCTAGCATGCAGAAGGCCTTGGGTTGGATCCCCAGCACCACTAAAATATAAAAACAAATAAAAATTAAATAGTTATGATTAACACATCAAAGCTGGGTTTTAGCCCAGTACATAGAATGCTGCTCTGCATTCTCTGAGGCCCTGGGTTCAATCCCCAGCACTGCAAAAATGGGAGAAGGACCTGGCAGTTCACTCTCGAAACAATCTTGAAACTACCAGCCATCGAAAACCCTATGAATAGCAGAGAAGCACTGATGTAGTGCTGGGCATGGCAGTGTTAGGGATTGTTTTGTTCTGCTGAGCCCAACTCGATAGCACCTAACAACAACAACAACAAATGACAGAGTTGCACAGCAGATGGGAACAGATGTGGAATTTTAGCAGAGTGAAGACAATCACAAGAGTCAAAAAGTAAAAAAAAAAAGAAAAAAGTAAAACAAGATAAAGCATCTAAAAGCTGTAGGACAATATTAAATGGTCTGAGGTAAATATAAATAAATTTGTTTGATTATTTTTAACTGCTTTAGAATATAACTGATGCCTAAAGCAAAAAGACTACCAATGTACTGTGCATTTATAGCATATTTAAAAGTAAAATGTCTAACAACAATACCACAATAGGAAGAAGTCAGGTATGGTGGCACATGCCTATAACCCCAGCACTAAGGAGGCTGAGCCAGGAGGACCACAAATTTGAGGCTACCCTGGGTGGGCTACATAGGAAGATCCTGTCTCAAACAAACAAAAATAAAAACGAAACAAACTGGAATATCAAACTGGAAACAAACTGGAAAACAAACTGGATATTTTTTGTTCTTCAAATAAAACTTATGAAGAGAAGAAAATAAGCTGAGTGCTCTGGTACATTACTACAATCGCCAACTATTCAGAAGGCTGAGGCAGGAAGATCACAAGTTCAAGGACAGAGGCAGCCTACACAATTTAGAGACCCTGTCTCAAAACTTAAAGGAACGTCTAAGGGTACATATAGCTCAGTGGTACAGCACTTGCCTAGCAAGGCCTAGGTTCAATCAACCACCTAGTACTGAAAAGGAAAAAAAAAAAAAGATAAAAAGCTACTATGACTCCAGTAATGGTTTTGATTTCATTTGCATTTAATCAGTCACAATAGTAATATATACACCTCAAAAGGAGCCTATACATGTGTGAGAAAAATTGTCTATCCTGTCCCCACAGAGTAGATCTGCAGACCCTTTTCAAAATGGGATGAAAATTTCTGATTCCAGGGGTCCACCATTAAGTCAATATCTCCTCTGGATAGGCTGGTATTATAAGGGTGTCATCAAAATTCTACTAGATCACCCTCCTGACTTGACTATCCATTTGCCTTCAATTTTTCACAATAAACAAGAGAAATCAGTATGAAACAATCACACATACTATCAGTCTCGCTAAGACACTGAAATCTCTAAAATCATTGTTGGAAACAATTTTCATTAAATCATTGAATTTAACTAATGAGGTCCCATCTTGAAGAAATATTAGTAACCCCTGCTTATAAAGACAATGCAGGGGCTGGAGTGCATGCTTGAGGCCCTGGGTTTGATCCCCAGCACCTGGGGTCAGGGAGGAAGGCAAAGACTCCATGATATTTTTTCTTCCTTCGCCTTTTTTTTGTACTACTGGGGGTTGAACCCAGGGCCTCACTCATGCATGCTAAGCAAATGCTCTACCACTGAGCTGCACCCCCAACCCCTTTTTAAATTTTTTATTTTGAGATGAACTTTCACTAAGTTGTACAGCCTGCCCCTGGCCTCACAATCCTCCTGCTTCAGCCTCCAGAGTAGCTGGGATTACAGGTGTGTGCCACAATGCCCGTCTCCAAAGCAGTTTTCTAATAGGTTTTCAGCCTATTTTCCAGGCTCTTAGAGCAGATAATAAAGGAATTTACCAGACCACTAAAATTTCCTCATGAAAATTTAACAATGAAATTGTCACGTGCAATTTTTTTAAAAAAGATCTATGTCAAAGTTAAATTACCAAGAAAATTGTAAATATAAAACAAAACCAAAAATAGTTGTAAATATGTTTAGTGTAACTTCTATCAAATAACAAAAATTATGAGACTTGTTTGTCCTTTTATCTAGAATACCAGGAAACTCAAAATCAAATTTGGTGCCCAGTCACAATGGATAAAATGCCCTAACTTCAACAGTATTTGCTACCTACTCTTTTTTATGGCTTTGTCTTCTTTGTCTTTTTGACAACCACATTGCAAGTATCTTTAATCATAAACTACCAGAATTACTCCTCAGAAAGAGACATAATATGTAATTCAAATTTTTGTTTTCGTTTTTTTGGTTTTCTTTTTACAGTACTGAGGTGGATGAACCCAGAGCCTCAATACACTAGGCAAGTGCTCTACCACTGAGCTGCACCTCCAGCCCTTTTCAATTTTTATTTTGAGAAAGGGTCTTGCTAAGTTGCACAGGCTGCCTCTGGCCTCAAGCTTTCAATCCTCCTGCCTCAGCCTACTGAGTTGCTGGAAGCCCAACTTGTAATTTATTTATATCTATATACATATAAAAAAATTACAGTGTTATATAATGTACTAAAAATATTTGTTAATGATATGTAAGCCATTCTCTTTACTAGTAATCTATTCATAGGGTATGCAAATAATTAAGTTTTTATAAATCACAAAGATCAAAGAAAACTGGTAAAGAACAGAGCAACAATATTTACCTGTCACAAAATAAATGAAAATCACACTTTAATAAGTCAGGTTCATCATAAGTCATCCTAAGTCAGGTGCCAAGCAGAAGATGAATTCTCTACAGCAAGGGCTAATTCCACTTGTCTGTTTTGGCCATTTAATCTCTGCAACAAAGAACAAGAGGCAGCTTATCAAAAAATGAAACTGGTAAGCAGCACTACAATATTTCCCTTTGTAAAATCTAAATTTTACATGCCCGTTAGAGGCAGCCCTCAATTACTGAGTTCCATCATACCCACAGGGGGTGTGACTGAAGGAATCAGCCCAAACATGTCAGAAAAATAGCCTGGTCATCTCAAATCATGCATGTCTAAGCAGCTATTGCTCCATAATCCCAGGTCCCATGAGCATCATTTGTATAACCTTTACAAAAACATCTCCACATCCTAGAGACCACAGCAGGAAGCACAGAGGTCTGGAAATTTCCTCTACCAAGAAGTTCCAGAGAGATTGGTCACTGGCATACACCTTCTGTCTGCAATAAAAACATCTCCACAGCTAAATAAGGGAAGGAGGTAGAGGCAAGGAAAATAGGAAAATATCAGGCTTGTCATTTTCCACGTATTTGCTAGGAACATCAAATATAACAACTCAGGTAGCAGCCTGAGCCCAAAGTCAGGAAGCCATAGCTATCAGCATACCACAATATAGACAGCCTGGGCAGTTTCCTGCAGGGCCTCACCAGGCAAAGAGGTGAAAATGACCTCAGGGAGCAATCACAAGCTTTAAGTTGGCTCCTTGGAGATCTTCAAATCAGGGAGCAGCTCCCAGGAATAAGGAGCCAGATGGGTGAGCATTCTGCTACAGCACTGCTAGGTTAGCTGGCAGTGGCCGTGGGGTTTTCCCAATCAAGGGCAGTGACTGAATTCTTTTTAACTGTGTCACCAAGCACATAGCCCAGTGCCCCCGAGAGGTTCTTCAAGACATCCGTTAAATTAGATGTTGATTCCTATTTATACTGACCATTACACAACATGGTGACCAGACTGTTGGCTTTACTGCTCCGTGGATAATTTTCAGCATGTTTCACAAGTATCTCCTGACATTTATGACATGAGATGGTCAAATGAGATGCCAAGATATGGAGACACTCAAAGGAGCCATAACAAGGGCACGCTGTTCCCGAGCTCCGATACCCAAGCACTCCAAGCCCCGACCCCAGGCAAAGGTTGCGGCAGCCCCAGAAGGCTTCGCTCCCGCGTCCGCACCCTCAGCCCTGCCCTGGCTCAGCATCTCCCACACCTCACGGCTTCTTCCTCAGTCAGGGGCTCGGCCCCAGGGGCGCTCGCTCCGCTTCTCCAGTCAGGGCAGCCTCACGCGCCTCTGTCACACTCAGCCTTACCCCCTTGGTGTCTCACGCTCACAATCTCCTTTACACTCAGGATCTCACACGCTCGGAGTCACCCTGGCTTTTCTTCCACACCCCCGATCTCCCTCACACTCAGGGTCTCGCACCCTCACAGAGCCACTATCAGTCCCTGGGGTCCACACACACAACCTCTCTCGTACGGTCGTCCATTCAGGGGCTCCCGCACTCATGGCGCCACCTCTTACCCGTGGCGTCTCTCACACTGCCGCGGCCCGCACGCCCCACGCCGTTTCCGGCCCGCAGCCAGCAAGCGGCGGCGGCGGCGGCGCGGAGCAGAGCGCTTGGCAGCACAGGATGCGGCCTCCGCCCGACCGGACCCCGTCTGGCCCCGCCCAGCGCCTCGGAGCCCCCGCGCCCCGCGCGGTCACCGCGCGTCCGCAGCCCCGCCGGTTACCTACCGATGGCCCCCCGCCGCCAGGATGCTCTGTCGCGCAGCCACCAAGGCCGCCGAAGCCGCTCAGGCCCCGCCCCCGCCACGTCAGCAGCCACCGGATCGCGACAGCGCGCGCCGCGTCGGGATAGGGCTCGGCGGGGGTGCTGGTGGCATAGGTTCCGGGTGCCAGCACACGCCGGGGCCTTGGCGAGTGGGCGGACGGTTTCAGCCTCCCCTCGCGGTTTATGAGCAGCCCCCAGCCAGCCGTGCCAGCGCCTGCGCGAACAGAGACCCCCTGCCAATCACCCTCACCCAGGATGACCACTCCCCAACTATGCATGCAGTCACTCGGGGCCCCAACTCGGGAATGCTCTGGCGTGCAGCTCTTTAGGGATGCCCACACTTGGTTCCTGTTGGAACTTGCCCAGGACCCCACACCCAGAGGGACCCCAGAAGTTCACACCAGCAGCTCCTGAAAGCCTCCTCACCCATGTGACTAAAAACCCTCCACCTTGGGACCCCAGGAATATCCACACACTCCGGACTTGGCCTCCCATGCTCAGCTCAGACTCGGATCCACTGAGACCCTGGCAGCCACAACCACCGCTGGCTCCCTTAGCCACTCCACATCTTCCTGGGACTTTGTTCTAGTCTTGCCTGACTTTGCCAGCGCCTCTTAGGGGAGCTGGACTCTACTGTCCTCTTCTCTCCCTGGTTGCTCCTCTTACAACCCCTTTCAGGGCATCTTTTCCTCGGATAGCTCTGGGGCTCTGTCTAAGCCCCCTGACCCCTAAAGCCTCTGGACCCTGCCCCTTAGCTTCTTGTCCACACTTCAAGCACTGACTTTCCCCTAAGCAAAGGAGTCATTTCTCCCAGCCACGTCCACAACTACACTTCCTTGGGCTTCAGACAGCAACCAAACTACTGCTTCCCTCCATGCCTGGGGAAGCTAGGAATGGGGTCAACACGGCCTTTTCCTCCTGCCTCTCCCCAATGGCTTTTTACCTCCCCTGCTGCAATAGCTTCCTAATCCCTACCCTGCTCCCTCTAACCCATCCCCACAGGTAGAATCTAACATACACTGGAATGGCTTTGTACTGCTCCTAAAAACCCTTCCGTTCTCCTCCCTGTAGACCTGGGATGACAGTCCTGGAGGAACTCACCGGTGCTCCCAGAGGATACAATATCCTCTACTTAGAATACTGGCCATAAGTGTAAATGAGCATATGTGTGTATTGGGTTAGTATAATTTGACCCTTTGCCTCCAAGATCAGCTCCCCTGAATTCTCTGGCCAGGCAGAGGGAAGCTCTGGATGCTATGTCACCCAGGGGCAGCCATTCTACTTGTTCTTGCAACCACTGATTACAGAATCCTGCTGGCTCCCAGACCTCTGGCTTTGCTGTCTCACACTCATGTCAGCTGAAAGCCCACTGGCAAGGCACTGGATCAGATGTTCTCCAGCACTCCCAGTGTTCCTCAGAACCACTCTGCAGTATACATTTATTTATCCTCCTTCTTCAGGTGAGGAAACCCAGGTTCAGGAAGGTCAAGAGGCTACCCAGGCTACTTGGTTGGAGCCGGTAGAGCTGGGGTTTGAACCCAAGTCGGCTGATCCTGAAATCGGCTGACTCATGCCCTCTGTAACTGTGAAATGGAGAGAGGCAATGATGCTGAATCCGGTTGGAGGGGGTAGCTGCAAAGTCACCACAAGGGATGGTATGGGTGGGTGAGTTCAGGCTGGGCAGGATCTAGGGGTCCGGGTTTCTTCTATTCCTCCTCCCTTTACTGAGGCCAGAGCAGCAGCTGGACTTGTATAGTCTCACCTTGTCCCCTCTTGGCAACTCCTTCCTTTCAGGTCTGGTTTAATGCCATTTTGTAGCTGGAGCAGAGAAAAGAATCAGAGCGCCCTCTAGTGGTCTATGGTGTATCAATGCATGGAGTCCAGAGTGGTCAGGCTCCTATCACCGCCACTGGCCCAGGCTCTGCACCACAAAGTTCTGATTGGTACCCAATTCCTAAGCATGTTTTCCTGTCTCAGACCCTCTTTCTCTTAATCCATGTCTATTTGGTCCTGTAGTCGTACCACTGTGGCGTCCAATCCCATCAGACCTTGGAAGCTAAGCAGGGTCAGACCTGGTTAGTACTTGGATAGGAGACCACCTGGGAACACCAGGTACTGTGGGCTTGGCAGAAGGACCTGACAACCCACTCCCCTCCACCCAAAAAAAAAAAAAAAAAAAAAAAAAAAAAGAAAACCCAGCCATCTGAAAACCCTATGAACAGCCAATAATGTTTCACCTGTTGTACGTAGGGTCTCTATGAGTCGGGCACTGACTTGACAGCACCTAACCACAACATTTGGTCCTATCTCTCAGTCCCTGTCTGTACTCATCCCTTTCTGCCCAGAACAGTCTCAGCCTAGTCTCCCTCCTTCTCTCCCTATCCCAGTGACGGACATGTGGTAGGCAGATGAGCTGAAGCACCAAAGAAGGGTGGCATCCTAAAAGGAACTCTATGTCCAAAGTATACCTGGAAGCTTGAAGAAGCTTGAGGCTGGGAAGACCAGCCAGGGTGACATGGAGGGCTGTCCTTGTCCTCCAGCTCTGGGACATCTTGGGGAGCTTGCTGACCAGGCAGGAGTGGGGGAGGGCAGGAACGCCATTCCGAGAGCTATGTTTCAATTCTGGTTCTTGGTCCCAGAGGAAAAATAGATTCTATGAAGATGAAGCCCAAGGCAGGGCACAAGAAGCTTCAGTGCCAAGAACCCAGAAAAGCCCCCGTGAAGCTCCAGGCCCTGATTACCCACCTCTCCAGTGCTCTGCCACTTACACCACCTTCTTCTGCTCATGCTCAGCACGGGCCAGGGAACCTTACAGCACTGAGAATACTTTTATTGCCAGAATCGAGGTACAGCCTGTTCAGAGCCCCATGCAGGGCCCATAACTCAGGAACAAAGGGAAAAATAGATGCTGGGCTTATGAACACAGGGAAAATCCAGTGTCACAGAAACTCTGTGGGAGAGCAGCACAGTCTAGCCTGAAGATGGCTGTGGGACCCCAACCTAAAGGTTGGATCCAAGTCTCAGCCTATGGCCAGGTCCTTACCTGGCGCTCACTGCCACTAAGGCAGGCCCAGATTCTCCATCTCTACTATCACAGGGAGACCATGCAGCATCCCTGGGGCAGAAAGAAAACCCCTCACGCAGGCCCTAGGCTCTCCCAGGCCCACACGAGTCTCTGGCCTAATCCCTATAGACTGACTACTACTCAGCTGCCTGGTGGAGCAGATGCTTGGCAAGAACCCCACCGCCTATCATCCCTGTGCTAGCCCAAATCGGTGCAAGAGAGATCATAGGGCAGGATGCAGTGAGGCAGTGGGGTTTGCCAGAGGGCAGCTGAGGGCACCTCTGAGCAGCCATGACTGCTTCCTTGAGTTCCCTCTCCTCACAGGTACCTAGAAGACCATGACACTGGGCCCTGCTCTCCCTGAACCACAGCCTGAGAGCCAAGTGATTCAGCTTCAATATTGGGACCTCCAGCACAACCAAGGGGATCAGGACTCCTGGAACATGGCCACCAGAACTGGGGGAGCCTCTGCTGCCCAATCCTGAGCTAGGCTGCTCCTGGAGGTGAGAGGTAGGAGTGGAGTGAATGCCCCAGGGTCTGGGAACTGTGGAGAACTCAAACTCTGCTTATGTGCTGCGAGTACCAGGTTGCCCCCATGAAGCCACCATTAGTCTGGCCAAAGGGAAACCAGTAACTCCAGCCACTCGTGGCCAGTGGTAGACCCAGCTGAGGCCAGTGTGTAGGAAGGGTCACCTGAGGGTCACCAAGGAACCTTTGGGAGCAGAGACCACAGTTTAGTAATGTCTCTCACAAGAAAGCCAAGGCCCAGTGGGCAAGTGTGGAAAGGCCATAGGTATCCCCCATGGGACTTGGTGGACTGCATGGCCCCCAAGTTGGGACTAGGGGCCAGGAGCCACCCAATCCAGCCTGCAGAGCCAGTGTGAGGTCACAGCAGTTCCACCGTCAGCATGAGCACTCTTTCCATCCCGGGTCTCTGGAGTCCGCACTCCTTTCTCCCTTCTTCACTGCCACAGAAGGCTGAGAAACAACTTCCCCAGATGCTTCACAGCCCCACACCCAAGACCTTAAATGGTTGGTCACAAACTGCTAAGCTTATAGGCCATGACAGCCCCAAAGGCCAACAGAAGTCCTGGCTGGTACAGGAATCAGGGCCCAAGGAGCACACGTTTCAGGTAGGCCAAGGTGGTGGCATTGGCTAGCATCTCAATGTGCTCACTGCCTGGCAGCTCCTGCAATGACACTTGTTGCTCCTGGCGACTATGCCAGGCCTGGCATTGCAGGACACTCTGCAAGTTCACAGTGCCATCACCGTCACCAAAGCAGATTTTAGGGTCACGGTCAGGGAAGCTCTCATAGTAGAAGGAGTCTGGTGTGGGGACACCGGTGCCGTAGAGGCAGTGCAGCGGCACTCCCGGCGGTGTCATAGCTTCAACCAGCCCCTCCGTGTCCTGCCGCATGAGCCAGCCATCTTCAAAGCCAATGTCCTGGAAGAACCGACGATAGTCTCGCAGCGTGTAGTTGGTCGTGGGTGTGTGCACGAATACCTTCTCGGGTGACCAGGTGTGGTTGTAGGGCAGCAACCAGCTGGTGGAGACAGCAGACCGCTGCTGCTCCCGGATCTTCAGTGGCCCAATGACAGGGATTCGGTTATTGTCCCCTGCAAGGAGAGGGCCCTGGTCAGTCCATGCTGAGGAAAGCAAGCTGGCTGGGCAGCAGATTCACCACCAAGCCCACTGCCAGAACCCAGCCAGTGGCCTAGTCAACCCCCTGGGATCTCCTCACGGTGAGTCCTCATCACTCCCATTCCTGCACTGGCTTTTATTGTTTCTCTTTATTTTTGCTACATAGGGGAGGCAGATATCCAAACAAGCCTTGTTTTGTTTCTCTTGTATTTCCTCACCAAGGATTTGGACAGCACCCACCACCAGGGTGATTTATTATGTTTCCTCATCTGTAAATGGTACTATTTCAAGGATGAATCACCACGCCTGCGGGCACTGGCTTTGTCTAAGTAGAAGCAGCAGGTCAACAGCCCAGAAACATGGTCCTCTTTCTCTTTTAGTACATTGAACCGCATACATGTTTGTCTTTTCTAGGCCCAGAACAACATATGGCCACCCTGGTCTCATCCCCCCTGCACGGACCTGGGTGGCCAGCACTGAAGGAGACAAGGCAAGTGGGGAGGCTGCAGACAGGGTCAGCCTTCTCACACAGGAATACAAATACTACAAACACACCCACCAGCCAGTGGTACCTCTTGGGAGTGAGCTGAACTTGAGAACAGAAGCCTCCCACTCATTCATTCAACATAGTCACCCATTACCTGCCCTGTATCTGAAAGTAAAGAGGCCTTTCTGACTGACCTTGCCCTCAGCCCTCAGTCTGCCTGCTGGGGGATGCCTCTAGGGTCCCTGACAAAAAGGAAGCTCCTAGGGGTCCCTCGGCTTCTGCCTCTCCACACCTCACCCCCACTCCTGGACAGCCAGGGCAGACAACCATTTCCCATCCTCTGAGATAAAGCTCTAAGTGGCCTCACAGGAAAGCTGTGAGAGGCAAGGCCCCAAACTCTATCATGGCTCCCTGTCCAAATCCAGGGGTGCCTATGTCGCTCTGTCTAGGTCCAGGATAGACCAAGGAGGTGGCTGTGATGAGTCCTCACTATATCTGAATGTTTGAGCCATGGGCTCATTGTCCAGTCAACACAGGGTCACCACTGCGAGAGGTACTGGAACTGACCCGATCACAATGATCAGTTGACCACGCAGGTCAGGCAGTATCAACAACTGTAGAAAGTGGCTCATGAGATTCCTGGCATGACTTTGGCTCACAGCCACCAGGGATTCCAGCCATTCCTGGCAGAGGAAGGAATACTGCTTCCTACAGCAAGAAGCCCCACCCCAGAGCTGCAGCTGGCATGTTCTGACAGTCACGAAAAGGCAAGTGGATTGGGGAGGGACCAAGAAGGGGCCGACCTTCCCAAGAGCCTGCAAGCAGGCCTGGCCAGCTCTGCACCTGCTTCTTCCTTGCACTGCCCACAGAGGCTCCCCTCGCCCACAGATGGAGGTGCAACTCATAAACAGGAGACAGCAGTCCAGCCTCCCCCTATGAGGCAAAGGGGAGGATGAAGAAGGGAGGGTGGGGCTGAGAGGGTGTGGGAAGGTACCCCAAAGTGCCCTGGGTCAAACCAAGTTTGGCCATCCAGGCCTGAGCACTGGTGTGTGTGTGTGTGTGTGTGTGTGTGTGTGTGTGTGTGTTATGCACAAGCACAAGCAAGAACCTTTGTGACCAGTGACACCACTTCATGTACAAGTTGTAAGAAATGTGTACAGACTACAAGGGCTATCAACTAGAGGCTAAAACTAGGAGGGAAGGATGCTGGCCCAGCAGGACACTGTGGGAGGAGAGAGAGGAAGGCAGTCTTGAGACAGCTGCCCACACCAGGCCAGGAAGGTCTTACCTGAGGCCAGGACGCGCAGGGTCTTGGCCACACCCCCCCAGGGTGCACCCAGTGCCACAAAGGCACGGATATACTTGTCCTTCCAGGTCTGCGGTTGCCGCTGCAGAAAGTAGAGCGTGTACATGTTGCCCATGCTGTGAGCAACCAGCACCACGGGGCCCCCGTACAGCTGGTACATCTCCTCGATCATCTCGCGGAGGGCCAGGAAGTAGGGCCTATTTTCATCTGCAGGCCAGAGCCAGGCAAGGGTCAGATGGGAATTCTCCTAAGCCCTGAACCACGGACCAGTCCTCAGGCCAGACCCAGGGCAAAGGATGGCAGAGGGCTCAAACCCAAATGGGAGCAGTCTGGCTCCCCCCACCTCAACCTCCATGAAGGGAAGCCAAAGGGGCTCCTTCTCCCAACCTTATACCCCTCCCTGGCGTCTTAGAGGCCCAGTGGTCCTGGGATGAGGGATGGGGAAAGACAGGACAAGAATGACCAGAGCTGGTAGCTGTGACCACTGGACTGGGTGCCAAGAGCCAAGGAGTAGGGGAGAGCCCAAGGCCTATGGTAGCTAAGACTGCCTTGTCCCCACCACCCAAGACCTCACAGAGGAAATAAAGGTAACTTCTTACTTGGGGCTCGGCGCCAGTCATAGGGTGCCCCTCGGACATCTTCACCCCGTGTGTAGCCCCAGCCCACAAGACTCTCCACCATGGTATGGAAATAGGAACCTACAGACAGAAATGCATAGGATTAGAGAAAGTATAGCCAGTGCCAGCCATCCACACCCACCATAGAGACTGTGACATCCGTCTCCAAAAGGGAGGTCTCTGGAGGAGAGCTCTAGGGACCTGTGCTCACGCGGATCAGAGACAGCACACAGGCTACCCCTTCACAGCAATGGCGTTCCTCCCCTTCTAGGAGTCCAGAAGAGCTCCAAGGCCCATCCTCTGGGTGACTTGAGCGAGAGCTACATACCCACACTGCTTTTGCTGGGGTCTAGGAACTCCAACGAGAAAGTCTTCCCAAAGCCAGGGACATGGACATCCACACCATCAGGAAACTGGGTGGCCCGGGATGTTCTGTTGTAAACCAGCCTGTCAGGAGAGGATACTGAGTCAGTGACCCAGGGGTGACACTGAGATTGGTGTATCCTAACACTGCCCTGGGACATGAATGAACCACACTCCCTTCTCATCCTCAGATTTGGACAGAGACAAAAAAGTAACAAAGCAGGTTTATAAAGCACAGATCAGGGTAACCACATCCAAATGAGGACCTCATCAAGGCTTACTCCAAACACTGACCACAAGGCCTCTGTCAAGGTACGTTTCCTTTTTTCCCAGTGCCACCGCCTCCTGGACGGGTTAGAAGGAAGCACCTCTCCGAGTGCCATGGCACATGCCTGTAATCCCAGCTACTTGGAAGACTGAGGTAGAATAATCACAAGTTCAAGGCCAGAGGTAGCCCGCACAACAAGACCCTGTCTCAAAATAAAAGGGCATTGGGGGCACAGTTTAGTGGTACAGCACCTGCCCACCATGCACAGGGCCCTGGGTTCAGCCCACCCCACCTAGGACTGGGAATAGGAAAAACAAGCACCAATCCTAGCTCTGCCATAAACTTCACATTGATCCCAGATAACAGGCTACCCTTGCAGGTTCCCATCGCTCCATCTCCATGGATCCAGCTCCTGCCATCCACCCTAATGTATCACAGGCCAAAGGAGGTGGTGAACATACCACAATGGACAGGTCCAACCTAGGGCCCAAGCACTTGGGGCTGCTGTGTGGACACATGGGTAGGTGAGTGGGCAAGGCCCAGAGGAATGATGGGAGCAGTTGTGGAGAGGGAGAAGAAAGGCCTTGTACAAACCCAGATGGTTAAACCTGAGTCCCATTTGCAATGGGTGCTGGACCCAGCACTCAGCCTTCCCCCAGGTGCACCACCCACAGAGGAAGGGAATGAACCACATCATATGACCTGCTGGCTGTCCAAGGGCCATATCACCTGCCAGTGACCATGACACCCAGAGTTTGGCCAGCAAATTCCTAAAATCCATGACATATGGACTGCCAGCTACTTGGGATCCCTTATAGCTTTACGTTAATGTTCTATTGCTGTGTGACAAATTGCCATATACTTAGCAACTTCTAACACCACACATATTATTTCACAGATTCTGTAGCTGCAGTGCAAAGTAAAATCAGACAAGAAAGATCCCCACCTCAGGACTGAGTAAACCCCTCCTCAGATAGGGAGTTCTACAAAGCCTAGAAAAATGATGAGGGGCTGAGTCGGATACTGCCTTGTCCCAAGCTAGGAATCTTGTTCTGGCCATGTCCCATACCAAACAGGCAAATATGCCCAAGAAAACCTGAATTTCCTGGTGGTCCTAAGTCTTACCCTCCTTTAAAGATCAGTCACTGAAATCAGACAGGATCCTTAACATTGACCCAAATAGTAGGTTCTAGGAGCCTGCTCACTCCAATCTGTAAATTATCCCAATAGCCACCCAGCAAAGTGCAGAAAATCATTCTGGAAAGCCAAAGCAGCTCCATGTTAGATGAAAATCTAAACAGGTCAGAAAAACTACAAAGGCACACAAGCCCCTCTCAATATCAGCCTGCACCTCCAATTGGCAGTACCTGCAGCCGAGGCTCCAGTGCAAAAATAGAAATGCTGTAGATCAACAGCCCAGAAATAACCCGTATCACACACCAAAGAAGAAACAGTCAACAAAGCAGGCAACATAAACAACAGAGAAGGGCAAGGGGCCTGAAGAACCAGCCACTGAATCTCTGGGAACAACCTGTAACTCTTTAAGTTCTGGTCAGCTCAAACATTTATTGGGCACCAACAGTATTCCAGATTCTCCAGCTATAAAGATAAAACTGAGATATAATCCCTGTTTTCAGGGAACTCAGTCTGGGAGTGAACCTCAGCTCAGAGTCACACAATTCTGGGTTTGAATTCTGATTTTGCCACTTATTAGCTGAGTGACCATAAGCAATTTTGCAACTTCTTTGTGCTTCCAGATTTCCATATCTGTAAAGCAAGTTTATTTTGTTTTCCATGCTGGGGATCAAACCTAGGGTCTTATACATGTTAGGCAAGTGCCAAGCTACATTACCATGATCTGTAAAGTAGGTTTTAAAACACCACCTATTCCAAAAGGGGTACCATAAAGACTAAATGAAAGTAGTGATGCACCCCTTGAGGATAAGGATACATTATGAGAAATGTATCACTCACCTATTTCACTATACTATCACCATCAGAGTATACTGACACAAACCTCAACAATATAGTTCAGTTCAGTCAACGTAGCCTCTTGATGTAATCAATAGCCTTCAGTAAACATAAGATGTAAGCAGACATTGTGTTGCACGCCTGTAAGGCTAGTACTCAGGAGGCAGAGACAGGTGGATCACCAGCAGAGGACAGTCTGGGCCACATAGAGTTCAAGCAAGAGCAGCTAGAGCTACATAGTGAGACCCCTGTCTCAAAAATCAAAAACCAAGCCTGTCATTCTAGCGACTCAGGGGGCTGAAGGAGGAGAATTGTTAGTTTGAGGGCAGAAGCAGCTTATGCAACTTAGTGAGACACTGTCTCAAAAAAAAAAAAAAAAAAAAAGCCTAGAAGACATATATATCAGTGGTAGAGCACTTGCCTAATGTGCATGAAGCCCTGTGTTCAATGCCCCGTTACTGAAAAAAAAAAAAAAATCAATAAAATTAAAATACAAAGCAAAAAGACACCATGAGATGTATGAGGGAGGCTGCTACTGGTATAACACAGCATATTGTTTTATAGTAAACCTTTGTTTTGTTTGTTATGGGTTTTTTGTTGGTTGTTTGATTGGTTGGTTGGTTGGTTTTTCAGACAGGGTCTTGGTTTGTAGCTTAGGCTTAAAACTCACTATGTAGTCCAGGCTGATCCTGAACTCATGTCAATCTTCCTGCCTCAACCTCCCAGGTACTGGAATTACAGGTGTGTGCCACCACACCTGGCTTTGTTTTTGTTTTTGTTTTGAGGAAGGGTCTCACTCAATTTGAACTCATGATCCACCTGCCTCAGCCTCTCAAGTGTTATGGGATATGTGTGCCACCATACCTACTTATACTTTTTTAAAAAATAAGTAGTTCACTTCAAAATAACTATAAAAAGTATAGCATAGTAAATATATCAACTAGTAACATAATCATTTATTATCCTCATCAAGTATTAGGTACTGAGTTGTTTACACCGGCATCACCACAAGCATATAAGTAATATGCTTTTCAGATGGCTATATCACTAAGCAATAGGAATTTCCCAATTCCATTATAGTGTTATAAGACCACTTTCATATATGCAGTTCTTCCTTGACTAATGTGTCATTATGTGGCACATGACTGTATGCAAAATGTATAATGTCTGTATTTAATTTGGGAAACCACCCTTGCAAGCACAGTTTGGCATTTGGTGAGGGTTAAAGGAAACATGCATGTGGAGTAGGGGAAGCAATGCCTAGGGAGACTTTACAAAGGGACTGTGGTTAGGTTCTTAAGGATCAATGGGAGTGAATTTATCAGGCAAAGGGTACAGAAGTAAATTCCACGTGGAAAGAATAGCACATGCAAAGATGTGAAGATGTGGCATATCCCAAGAAGAATAAGCAGCTAGAGAGGCAAGTGTGGCCACGACCCAAGCAAGAAGCGGACCCACGTTGAGGCTGTGGATAGGGGCTACAGCATAAAAACTGTGTAGGGCCAGGTGTGGTGGCACACACCACAAATCCTAGAACTCAGAAGGCTGAGGCAGGAGAGCTATATAGGGAGACTCTATCTATAAGTAAACAAACAAACAAATAAATACAAGCCAGATGTGGTGACACAAATCTGTCATCCTAGCACTTGGGAGGCTGAGGTAGAAAGATCATGAATTCAAGGGTAGCCTGGGCCACAAAGTGAGTTTGAGGCCAGCCTGAGTGACTTAGTGAGACCTTGTCTCAAAAGACCAAAACAACAATAAAAAGACCACATGCCTGTAATCCCAGAAACTTAGGAGGCAGAGGTAGAATGATTGCAAGTTTGAGGCCACAGGCAGTGTGTGTAATTTAACAAGACCCTGTCTCAAAATAAAAAGTAAAAAAAAGGGGTTGGGAGTGCAGCTCAGTGGTAGAACACTTGCCTAGCATGCGTGAGGCCCTTAGTACAATCCTCCAGTACCAAAATAAATTAACTAAAAGGTATGGATGAGAAAGAAATGGACTCTGGAGGCCTCTCTGGGCCCCAGTAGTGAGTGGTACACTGTCTGTGTGCCTCAGACTCCACCTGATATTATCGATCCAGCAGTCAATGATGACAGGCAGTAGCAGTTCCAGGTTCAGCCAGAGTGTGAAGTAGCTGTCTGTCCTTTTGGAGCAAAGGTAGTGCACGACCGTCGGCTTGTCCAGCTTTGCTTCCAGCTGGTTACCCAAATCACCAGGCACTGCAGGGGAACACATGTGTGAATCTTGGGCCTGCCAGTCTGGAGACTCCCAAGAACCTTGCAGTCTGAAGACAACCCCATGGAGCTATGGATACCATAGCAGACCTCTGCAGTTCCTCTGCATATGTTAAAGCATAGCGCTAGGGGCAGGAAAATCACAGACTGGGGACCTTGATACAGAAGCCAGAGCAGCACCTGCATGCAGAAAAGCTGCTACTGCCACAGAGTGCACATTAATGAGAAAGAAGCCTGTGGGGACATATGCTGTAGGGGGGGCTTGGGAGTACCCTAACACGTTTGAGGGGAGGCCCCTAACATTCTCCCCCAACTCCATATAAAAATAAATCCCCTCTCGGGTATGGTGGCTCACATTTGTAATCTCAGCATTGGAGAGGCAGAGACAGGAGGAGCAAAACAAGTTCCAGGCCAGCCAGGGCTATAGAGTGAGAACCTGTTTCAAAAAATAAATAAATAAATAAATACAAGCCAGGCACCGTGGCACATGTCTGTAATCCCAGCGACTCGGGAGGCAGAGGCAGGAGGATCGCAAGTTTGAGACCAGAGGCAGTCTGTGTAACTTAGTAAGACCCTGTCTCAAAAAGGAAAAAAATGGGCTGGGGGCGCAGCTCAGTGGTCCAGCACTTGCAAAGCATGCAAGTGTGAGGCCCTGAGTTCAACCCCTAGTACTGCAAAAATAAATAAATAAATAAATAAATAAATAAATAAATAAATAAATAAATCCCCTCAATCCTTACTAGCATTTCCTTATGGGCCACTCAGATCATTGCAAAGGGGTTCAGAGTAAAGTATTTCCCCATGTGAGTCTTTAATTTCCTTATCTGTCAAATAAGATCTCAGCCTGACTCACCCCTTACAAAAACATACATGGTTTCTATGGTTGGTGACCCCAGATGAGATGATAAGCTCAGACTAGGAAGGGCTTTGACACCTCCCTGAGTTTTCCAGAACCCCCCAAAGTTTGATCAGTATTACAGCTCTGTCATTAGATATGTACCCTCGAGGCTTGAACTCAAAGGCCTTCTACCCACACCCATCCCAGGCTACCAGAAAAGCAGACAGAGCCTTGTTTACCCTAAGAGAGAGAGAGAGAGCAGGAAACAGGAGAGAGCACCAGGCCACTGAACCAGCCAAAATCAAATCGTGAGAAGGTATTCTAGGACAGGCTTGAGGGAGGGAGGCCATGAACAGAAACAAATGACAGAAGCCTATACTGGCACCTGCCAGACTACCAAGGTTCCCAGGCCTTGCTAAAGGCGAATAAAGTTGCAGAGGACAGAAAATCTGGAGGGCCTTAGCATGGCTGGGAACCTATGTTGCAAATCACTACCATGAAAGAGCAATAGTATTCCAGCTACAGCCCAGTAGAGAGGGGTGTGACCAAGCCTTAAAGATGACTTGGCTCCATCCCAGCCATCCCATTCAGTTCTGAAGAAACCCTGGAGCTCTTGTGACACCAGGCCCATACCCATTGTTTCTCTGGCCAGCATTCAAAGCCCTTCACAGTCTATTTACTCCCAAGGATCTTTCAGGCCACACCTGCTCCCGCATGCCATGCTCTGGATAGGTCCCCCAAACAGCCCCATTTAAGATCCATGATCACCAAGTGAACAGCTACTGCTTGGCTCTCCTAGGCATTCATTGGGTGTTGATTATGAACCTAGCCCAGCATAGGGGGTGCCCTCCTGTGCACACTCCCAGTGTCTTTGGGGTGCAATGGGAAGCAAGTGTGGCACCTACCTTCACCTCTCTTCATGATGTGGGTGCAGATACAGGGAGTCCCCAGCATGACAGCTTCTAGATGTCATGCCTGTGGACTGGGCATGTGGACTGGTCACTGTCTCCACCAAAGGGGAAATGGCTGAAAAAGGAAGTTGTAAGTTCTACTTTGCCCAGACACTCCTTGTCCTGGTCAGGCTGTGTGGCTTCTAAAAATAGCAGTGGCCACTTCCTGAGTCACTTTGTGCCTACAATGAGGACAAAAGCCACACAGGGGCCTTTCACTTCAAATAACACTGGGAAGGGACATCTTTATCCCCACTTAACAGATGACCCTGGAGCTGGGAGGGATGGGAATGGCTTGCCCCTTCCTTCTGCCCAGGGTCACTCCTCTGGTTTCTGTTGCCTCTTCCACCAATTCAGGACCCAACCCTAGAGGATTTTGATCCTCAGGGTCAGATCCCAACTCTGTGCCTAGGAGCAGTTCACCCTCTGCCCACCATGGAGTTTCAGAGTTAACACCAGCAGCCTCACTCCTTGAGAGGTTGGGCAGGTAAGAATTCCAGCTGTTCAGACCCCTCTTGGGTCTGAGCATCCTCTGCTGTGACCTAGGATGTCTAAGGACCGGATGAATTAATGAGTGCAGTTAGCACCAATCTGGGAAAAAAACATATGTGGCCACAGACCACATACTTCCCAGTGCCACACACCTCATACTCAGAATTCCTAAGGCTTACAAAGTGATTTCCTGTGGCCCCCAGGATAAAGTCCAGATGACCCAGTAAGTCACAAGCCCTGCACTATCCAGTCCTCCTCACTCCATTCCAGTCAGCCTGGAATATTCACCTCTCTCCTGACTTTAGCTCAAGCATTCTCCAGGAAGCCTTTCCTGACATCTACTCATCCAATATGGCTCAGTGATTTTCTGTGCTTGCCTAGCACA
The DNA here is from genome assembly GCA_007922755.1 of Pedetes capensis. NCBI lineage: Eukaryota > Metazoa > Chordata > Mammalia > Rodentia > Pedetidae > Pedetes > Pedetes capensis. The sequence goes on from VMDO01000038.1 coordinate 182,977, forward strand.
GCTCTCATCTCTGAGGGTCACTGTTAGCCCTGCCCTGGAAGCTTGGAAGAGACAGGGCCACGTTTGCACAAATCTCAATGTGAACCTGCACCCAGAATCCTCCTCAAGAATCTCCTGACCCAGAACTCCTACTGGGGCCTCCTAGGACCACCCTATCTGTCAATACTACTCTTCTGCAATATGCATCATCCCCATTAAAATATTCCCAGCAGAAAGAGTGTGGGGGTGTGCTCTAGCAGACTCAGCATATAATCTATGCCTCACTGTGCCTCTCTCTCAGGAATCCTGGTTGGTCACCAATGCACCAGCTCCAGATGGGAGCCACTGGCTAAAGGAGGCACTAAGGTTCCGCACACAGAGGTCTCATCCTGATTCACCAGCACGAGGAAACACTGTGGCTCCTGTACAGTTGTCACGTGCAGGACCAAGGAGGGAGTGGGCAGGGGAGGTCACCCAGCCCCAACACCGCCTACTCTAACTAGGTCTGGCCAGGTTGAGAGTACAGGCATGCTCCCTGACATCTATTCATGGCTGTTCCAACCCTTTCCCCTGTAGTCAGCTATCTTTTTTCCTTAGGTCTCCTCTTTCAGGCCCGATGCCACCCATTGGATAAGTTGAGGGTACAGGGAAACAAACTTGGTGGCCAGCAAGAATAGCAATTTTTTCTTTTCTTTTCTTATTTTTTTTTCTTTTGTTTTTTCAAGACAGGGTCTCCTGGCTGGCCTGGAACTCATTCTGTAGCCCAGGCTGGCCTCAAATGTGCAGTAATCCTCTTGCCTCTGCCTCCTGAGTTCTAGGATTACAGGATTGCACCACCATGCTAGTTTACAATATTAATTCTTTCATTTACAATGGTAATTCTTTCCTGCAAATAACTTGCTTCCAGTAATGTAGTCTAAAACATAGTAAACCTAGACCAAGTCCTCCTCCTCTTTTTTTAAATTATTACTTTATTTTATTTTATTTTTGCGGTACTGGGGGTTGAACTCAGGGCTTTGCAAGCACTCTACCACATTGCTCACCCCCAGCTCATTTTTTACTTTTTATCTTAAAACAGGGTCTCGCTAAATTACACACGTTATCTCTGGCCTCAAACTCGTGATCCTCCTGTCTCTGCCTCTAGAGTCGCTGGGATTTACAGGCGTGCCCTACCACGCCTGGCATGCTTAGACCAATTCTGACTGCCGCCCTGCCCACTCCCCACCAGCCCGCAGGAGGAGGGCTGAATTGTTTCAGGTTTAAGAGCTTAAAAAAAAGGTGTGTGGGGGGGGATATTATAGCGAGACAAGGTTTGGGATTGATGCAGACAGGTGGACTGGACAGCCGGAAGGCAACCCTCCCACTCACTCCCATTTGGCAGGAGGTGGAAGGCTGACCACACCCGTGCCCAGCATGGCGGGAGATGGGTGACAAAACAGACACCAAGACGCTCTCCCATTTTGTGCTGAAAACATGCAGATCAGGAAGACTGCCCTCCCCACACTTGGTCCTGCAGGACGGACCCACCATCACACGAGCACCTCACCCAGGACCACCGGAGGGTGACGTTGGGCCGGGAGCGCTGAGTCTGTGAACAGCATCAACAGCAGCAAAAGGAACAGGAGGCCACTCGGGAGCACGGCCGCGTGGCAGGGCCAGAAGCGATGATCCATGGCGTTCGACCGGGGCTGCACGTCAGGGGCACGGCTTTAGCGGTCAGGTTTCGCGCATAGGCCTAGGCAGCAGCGCAGTGCTTAACCCGGCCGCCCGCAGCCGCCGAGCCAATTAGGACCCGCCTCTCGTAAACAGCCTGCCAATAGAGGCTTGAGGGCAGGTGCGCTCCTCCCAGCCGAGCTCGCCGCCCCGCCCCTGCCCAACCCTGAGGCTCCCTCTACTGGACCACTGGACCCACTGGGCTGCGCGCCGAGCTCATCGATCGACCTATCTGGGCGCCGCCTGGTTCCAGGCTCTCAGTCTGCCACCCCGCAGCTCCAGCTCACCTCCTCTGTGCACCCAACCCAGCCCCCGGTAACCGAATTATACGCTGCGCAGTCCTCGCTACCAATTCCTGTTACCTCCCACACCCGGAGGATTGGAAACAGACCGGGCCAAAAGGAAGAGGACCCTGCTCACTGTGACTGAGCGATCCCTGTCAAATCAAGAAAAGGGGAAGTGATTGGGAGCAGCTCTGTGCCTTAGGTGACGAGCAGCTGACCAGGGTTTTTGTGCAACCTGTACAGCGGTTCTTCCCATCCTCCCCCAAGGACACTTGGGTTTTGCCACTCCGGTCCAGACACCCCCAAATCACCAACCTTGGGGTTAGGGCTGTAGGCGAGCTTTGGAGAAGCCAGGTCAGCTGATTCAGTTTCCAAGTGAGAGTATATCCATTCGATTTAGGGGCGTGAACACGGTGTAACCCCACCAGATGAGGTAATTTGGAAGCAGAATTGGGAGGGGGCTTGGTCCTGGACCGAAAGCCATGATCCAGTTGTTAGTTCCTTCTGCACAGAGGGAGGGGCATCAGGAGCTCGTGGTTGCCCTCTACTCCCACTCCATGAAAACCTGGGGATCCAGGGTGGACATGGACTCCCTGCGCCACGAGTTAAGGTAAACAGTAGGCAGACTCCACAGCCTGTAATATGCCAGCTATGTATTATACTGGGATATTGTTGCTGTCAGGTGACATCGAGTCAGTGTCCAACTCATAGCGACCCTACCTATGACAGGCGAAACACTATTGTCAGTGCTTCTCTGCTATTCATAGGGTTTTCAATGGCGGATTGATTTTGGGGAGTGGGTTGCGGGGTCCTTCTCCCAAGCCTACAGTATCTGGTGTTCCCAGGTGGTCTCCCATCCAAGTACTAACCAGGCCAGACCTTGCTTAGCTTCTGATATCTGACGGGATCAGATGCCACAGTGCTATGGCTGCAGGCTTATTCTGGAACAGAGGGACCAAAGTGTTTGGGGAATGGAGGTCTTATTCCTCCAAACATTCACTCCTGAAGGCCAGCTACATCCTGGTCATCCCTGGTTGGTCTCAAGACCTCTGTCCTGCCCCTTCCTTCCTTCTTTTTGGTAAGCAGCTGAACCCGTGATGAAGCTGATCACTATCTTAGCCTGCCCCTCCTGAGTTCTTATAGGGAAACAAAGTGATTGGTGCCTTCCTCTTTCCACCCCCTCTGTTTTCCTATTGTGCTTGTGCTGGAGATCAAACCCAGGGCCTTGCACATGCCAGGCAAGTATTCTACCATTAACCTACATCTCTAGACTGCACACCCCTCTCTCAAGGTCCAACTATCCCCTATCTCAGGTCCTGCCTCCCTAATCTTCAGCCCTGGCACAAGCAGAGGGTTGCTCAAGACTGATCTGGCGAAGGCTCAGTGTGGGAGACCATAGAGCCCCTTCTGCCAGAGACAGGCAGAGGCAGAAGTCCAGAGCCAAGGGTTAAGTGGAGAAGGGTAGAGATCAGAAGGACCTGGACAGCCTTGGACTCTGACCAACATGAACATCTTTCCAGCCAAGCAGCCTCAGGTGACCATGGGCCCCTGGAAGGGTGGCCCTCTTGTCATGAGAGGTTCACTTAGCCCTAATCCCCACAAGCCCTCCAAGTGTTAGTAACTCTAACTTTTGGAGGGGAGATAGCATGGCCTGGTTAGCAATGACCCTTGCTGGGACTGTGGACAAGGGTCAGAAGGTGCAGGTCTTCCTTTTCATAGTGATCTTGTCTTCTACCTATCTACCTAACCCTGCTGTCTGCAGACCTGGGGTTATCCTGAACTCTTGATGCTTCCTTGCTTTTTAGACTCACATCTAGGTGGTCACCAGGTCTCATCAGCTCTATTCTCACAAAGCCAAACGACCTTCATCCTAACAGTTCCTTGGTCATTAGTGTCCTAATTTATTCCCTTATTCCTGTGAATTGTTCTTCATATGCCAGGATGGCATCATTAAATGTTAAGTTAGGCTGTACTCACAAGCCTCCCATGGTATACCTTTCATAAAGGGTCAGGACCTGTGGGGTACTCTAGCTGTTTCTCCAACTTCTCCCCTTTCTCCAGATCACTCATCTCCAACCTTGGTGACTTTTCACTGCCTGCTGTTGCTGTTACATGCCATCAAGTCTGACTCATAGCGACCCTCATAGGGTTTTCAATGGCTGATTGTTTTGGGATTGTCTTGGGAGTGGGTTGTCACGTCCTTCTCCCATTTTATGGTGCTGGGAATCGAACTCAGGATCTCAGAGACTGCAGAGCAGCGCTTTACCAGCTGAGCTAAATCCCAGCTCTCACTGCCTAGAACACAATAACCTCATTGCCCTCAGGAGTTCTACACTTGTTACAGTGATACCACCCTGGATTCTGCACTTTTGGGGACTCTATTAAGCTCTGTATTTAGGCCACAGCCTAGCAATGATCCCTGCATTTGAAGCACTCTTGCCTGACTCCCATTAGACTATAGTGGCTTCAAGAGCAAGCTCCGTGCCTGTCCTGGTCCTGTCATATCCTTGGTTACTAGTTACTACCTAGTTCTTGGCACATAGAAGAAGCCTAATATAAGTCAAATGAATGGATGACACACCTTCTCCATAGTCCTCCACCTTTCAGGACACAGCCCTGGAGGTGGAGATAAAAGACTGAAAGAGGTCAACTGGGCTGGATAGAGTTCTGGGAAAGACTGAGAAAGAAAGGTGTTCCTGGAGGCCGGGAGTGGGAATACACTCAGAGACTGAGGATCCAGTTATGATATCTTCCTCAGGGGAGAACACAGCCAACAGCCTCTGCCACTCCAGTTACAGGGCCTTTTATATTTCCTTTCACCAGCCCAAGCTCCAAGCTTGCCTTCCTGGGCCAGATGAATGTCTGGGCTTAAGATAATCAAACCAAAACCAGGAGTACTTCTAAACCAGTTTGGTGGCCATAGCTGAACCTATTAAGAGGCAAGGTGATTTTCCCTAAAGTTGAAGGCTCAGAAGGCCCCTGTTCTGCTGCCATAGCCTCCCTGGAGGTATGAGAGGCCAAACTCTGATCCAACCAGAATCCTAGAGATAAGGAGCCCAGAACATAGCATCTAATCTGACCTTGGAATCATGGAAGGCTGTTTGGAAGAAGAATTATCAGGTCTTGAACTGAAGGATAGGTGGTTTTCCAGGACAACAAAGGGATAGGTAGGTGGGTTAGTGCTGCAGCAGCCCAGAGATCTAAAGAATTTTAGCAATGCATCCCCAGCACAGGGCGGGGCAGGGTGGATGAGAATGGAGCAGAGATTGAGGACCTGAAAACCAAGCTTTAAAACTCAGGCCAGGTGGGGTGGGATGCTCATGTATACAGTAAGCACCATAAAGCCTTGCCTGTAAGCCACTGAGGACACCTGTAAGCGGCAAGCACCAGGATGATTCATCCATTCATTCATCGTCAGTCCTTGCCAAGCCCCATGATAGGCTATTGGGGAGAGCCTCTGTCCCAGGGCATCAGATATTGGAGGAGTGAGGAGGAGATAATAAGCGATTAACAAATCAGGTTACAAGTTGGTTACGTGAGGGGGAGGGGCAGGGAGAGCAAATTGTTTAGTAATAATAGAGTTATCTGGGAGAACCCTTTTAAAGACCCATCCCCTCTGAGGCAGAGGGGCAGGAGAACTGACACAAGTTCGAGGTCACCCTAGTCTACACAGGCAAGTTCCAGGCCAGCTTGGGCTACACCGTGAGGCCCTTGTCTCCAAAACACCTCAGCCTATGTCCAGGAAGCCAGGAACCACATGAAGATTCTAAAGCCAGAGGGCGAGTCCTGCTGGGCAGCATCAAGGGCGTCCCCATTTTTCAACTGTCCAGGTGTATTGCCTGCCCACACCTGCATGCTCTCCCACTCTGCACCTCATCAGCGGGATATGGCCACAGAGCCAGCGCGCCCTCTGGTGGATACTCTGAGGTAATTCTGCAAAGGCAAAAAGATGGGAACCTAGGGGAAGCCCAGCGTTCTAGCCATTCTACTGACCAGGAAGACCAGGAGAGGAGGAGTTATCAGTGGGGTCAGCTGGAAAAGGTCTGGAATACTAGTGTTAGCCCCCAGCGTTGAAACTTGTTTCATTGGGGGATATTTTCTGGCCAGGAAGGAAAGGCTAAGGACACTTTTTCATCACTCTTATTTGCCCAGGAGGTTGCAGGAGAGATGCCACTCTCCTCATCCCGCCTCAGCAAGGGTCCCCACTCTGTGTCTCCAGGAAAGCCATATTCTTGTAGGGCTCTAGCACAGCCAGGCCTCGAAAGGGACCTGGTCCTTACTTCCTGGAGGATGGTTTGGGATTGTTGTTGCTAAGTGCTGTCGAGTGGGGTGAAACTGATAGGGACCCTCATAGGGTTTTCAATGGCTGATTGTTTCAGGATTGCTTTGGGAGTGGATTGCCAGGTGCTTCTCCCTTTTTTTGCCATGCTGGGGATTGAACTGAGGGCCTCAGAGAGTGCAGCGTGGGACTTTACCAACTGAGCTAAACCCCAGTCCCATGGTTTGGGATAGGCATTGCTAACCCTCACCATACCTATCTCATATTCATTCTTTCATACTGGGGTTTAGCTCAGTTGGTAGAGTGCCGTTCTGCACTCTCTGAGGCTGGGGTTTGATCCCCAGCACCACAAAAACGGGAGAAGAACCTGGCAACCCACTCTTGAAGCAATCCCGAAACAATCAACCACTGAAAACCCTATGAATAGTAAAGAAGCACTGACATAGTGCCGGGCATGGCACTGTGTCAGGGAGTTTTTTGGTCTGTGGTACACAGGGTCACTATGAGACAGACCTGACTCAACAGCACCTAACAACAACTCATTCATTCATCATTCACGAACCCTAGAAGTGAGGAGAGGAGTGAGGTTCAGGGTGGGGATGGGGGACATTTATCAGTGCAAAAATCTCAATCCGTTTAGGGACCCCCTGCTATAGAGGGAGAACCTTGACAGGTGAAAATCAGGAGAAAGAGCAGGACTGGGCTTGAAAGGGAGGAAAAGCCACAGATGACAACCTACTGCAAAGGCCCTGTAGTCCAAAGGAGGCATACCATTGCTGGGATACCCAAAGGCAGAAGTAGCAAGTACCAGGATGATTCATTCATTCATTGCCAGGCCTTACCAGGCCCAGTGATAGGCAACAGGGGAGAGCCTCTGTCCTCAAGGATTAGACGTTGGGGGAGTGGAGAGGAGATAAGTGATTAGCATATTATGTTACAAGCGGGTTATATGTTTGGGCAAAGAGTGTAATTTTTTTGGTAATAATAGGGTTATCTGGAAGGACTCACATAAAGATGAGTAAAGGGTGAACCAAGAGCAGTGGTGCATGCCTGTGATCCCAGCTGCTGGAGAGGTGGAGGTAAGAGGATCACAGGTTCAACGTCAAAGGCAGCTTGCATAACTTATTGAGACCCTGTCTCAAGATAAAAAGGTTTTCAAAAGGGGTAAGGGGTGCAGCTCAGTGGCAGAGCACTTGCAAAGTATGTGCAAGGCCCTGGATTCAGCCTCACTGTACCAGAGAAAATAAAAATAAATTTAAGAAAGATAAAGATGAGTAAGGGAGCTCAACAAAACAGGATTGTTTGGATGATTTATTTTTTAAGACAAGGTGTAGCTATGTAGCCCAGGCTGGTTTTGTAATGAGTCCAATGGTAGCCAGGTGCGGTCCCAGCGACTCAGGAGGCAGAGGCAGGAGGATCACAAGTTCGAGAACACAGGCAGTCTGCATAATTTAGAGAGACCCTATCTCAAAAAGTAAAAAAACAGGCTGGGGGTGCAGCTCAGTGGTACAGCACTTGGACACCAGGCAAGCGCAAAGCCCTGGGCTCAATCCCAGTACCACAAAATAAATAAATAAATAAATAAGAATCCAAGGCTCTAGAATAGTCTTGCAATGGAGGCGGCTGCGTAGGCACTGGGAGACTGAAGAGAGCCGCCCTATCCTGCCAACCTGGTACACCACGCAGCAGGGGCCTGGACACACGCCTATCCAATAGGAATGTGCTAAGGATGGCCAGACGTGCCACAATCAGGGGATCACCTTGAGAGGGCGGCTTTCTGGAGCGTCGTGCTTCGAGACCCGGGCTGACTGAAGAAGTGGAAAGGGCTTAGCGCGAAGTCTACAGGTTGAACCAATGGGGACGCCAGGAGGAGGGAAAGAGAAACAAGTAGCGCCGGTATAGTCCAGAAGGGACGCCAGGACTCTGCACGTGGGAAAGGAACTCAGTGAGGAGCCCAGGAAGGAGGGACGCACACCTGGGAAGTTTAAGGAACCTGGTGGGGAGGCGGAGTTGACTGGAAAGGCGTGGCCCAGAGGAAAAACTGACCCCTCCTGACGCAGGCGCACTCCGGAATGGGCGGAAAGGGCCATTACCTCGCGGTCGCGCCCCACCCCAAGAACAAATATTTGACATTCCACGCTTATCCGGGGGGACTAGGGCAGAGGAGCGACCTACTGTCGTTCCCCCGCACCTGATTCGCTTCGAGCTCTCGGGGTGGAGCCTCGCGGGCGGCTTCGGGTTGGCTGTTTGGCCAGCGGGTGCTGCGCGCGGGATACCCGCTCTTATCCCACGTGGAAGTGCTAATCACCAGAACCGCTGGACGATGAGTCCACCTTTCACTCCCTCCAGGTCGCCGTGTCCTGGTGCGAGTCATTTCCGTTCCAGTCGCCTCAGTCTCTTCATCTGCCAAGTGGGGCCTTGCTGCATGCAGTGTGGCAAGGCCTGGGAGGTCCGCCCTCCACCGTAGGGCTGTGTCTTGTCCCTGGGCATGAGCTGGGCATGCGCCCGAATCCTTGCCTTTCTCCTGTGCAAAGGCACGGATGCAGCGTCCGGTTTTTCCAAACGCAGGGCTTGCGACTCTAGCTTCAGACTCCGGTTTTCTTTGTCCATCCCATGTCTTCGCGCCCGCCAGGCTGGAGCCCTTTCTTCCCGTCAGATTACTACTTTCTCAATTACGTAAATGGGAAATTTTAGGAAAATACAGGAGAACCTGGAAATTGCCCGAAGAGGAGTCTCACCAAACTCCGCTGGGCCAATGGAACTATTCGGAATCGGGTTGTTGGCCCGGGATGGAGTTTGCACGCTCGGGTACACGCTGAACGAGAGCCCCTACCCACCGGCGCTCTCACAATCTCAAGGCAACGAGCCGGTCGTCAGAGAAAGCGACGAGAACAGGCAGGCGCCCCCAAGTGGGGTGGAGCTGAGGCTCCAGGCCCGGACCATCAAATTCATTCTCATCTTGGGTGCAGCTCTGGAGGGCTGGGATAGAGGGGAGTTCCTCCTTCCCTAGTGTCTAGGCCTGCTCCCTCTGGCCCACAGTCACTGCACTTTGCACTGCAGGAACCTCGTTGACCCCAGGCTAAGCCTGGTCCTTCCACCTGTTGTGGACAAGTCCTTCGGTGTGATCTCTAGTAACTGCCCAGAGTTGTGAGGACTCTTGATCTCTGCCACACTCCTCTTCCCTAACCGATCTCTGGTGATCTCCCCCGCAGGGTTCCAGGTGATACCTGGTAACTCTCACTGCCCCTTTTAACCCTTGGTGACCTCTACCAATCCCAAAACGTACGTGCGCTCCCCTCCCCCATACCCTCTAGATTGCCTCCTGGTGACCGCCGCAGGTCCCGAGAGACCCTCATGGACTGGAGAAGACCTGTGGTTCTTGCACGTTCTTTTTGCGGAGGACTCATGATCCCTGATGAAGACCGAGGAGGAGGAAGAATGGGTTTGCCTCAGGACTCTGGCAGAAACAGACAGGGAAGCGGGCGCGCAGAACCAGAGCGCAAGCTTCCGCTGAAGTGTAAGCTGTCGAGTTCTAGGCTAGATTCTGGCTCTACCTAGAGGTTCCCGAGACCGTCCCCGGTCACGTGACCCTCGGAGCAGCAGGTAACTCTCCCCAGAGGGCGGGGGCCAGCTGCCGCTCCGCCCCTCTGGGAGCCGCGGGCGGGTGTCTGCAGCACCCGCTGCGCCAGCCGGGCCGCAGGTGCCGCCCCTAACACACGGTGTCCCGCCCAAGCTCATCAGCGTCTGCCATCGGTGGGTGAGTGCGTGCGCCTTGTCTGGTCCGCGTGTGTGTGGCCGAGCGCCCCCTTCCTCTGCGGCCATGACTCCGCCGCCACCGCCACCGCCCCCACCTCCCGGCCCAGACCCCGCAGTAGACTCCGCCACAGACCCCTGCTCCGGGCCGAGAGCGCTAGTTGTCTTGTTCGGGGCCACGGCCGGTGCGCTGGGGCCGGACCTGGGCTCCGACGAGAGCGACTTAATCCTGCTAGTTTGGCAAGTGGTGGAGCCTCAGAGCCGCCAGGTAGGGTGGAAAAGAGGGTGGGGAGGGTTCGGAAGTTTCAAGGCTCCTGGGACACAGCGGCTGATCGTTTTCCCCTGCCGGTCACAGGTGGGAACGCTGCACAAATCGCTGGTTCGCGCCGAGGCAGCTGCACTGAGTCCACAGTGCCGCGAGGCGAGCGGCCTGAGCGCCGACAGCCTGGCGCGGGCCGAGTCACTGGACAAGGTGCTCCAGCAGGTGAGCGCCGGGGCTGGTGTTAGTGGCTGCACGTTCGGGCGGCGGGAACGTTTCTCCTCGAGAGAGAAGGCTGGAGGCAAGGCCTGGCGCCCCACAAACAATTGGCCTGGGCGCCTGGACAGGGATCTTGCGTGAAACTTTGAGTGACTCCCGCGTGAGCGTGTGCATACGCCGGCCATTCCTGGCTGCACCTTACTTTTCAACCTTTTCAGGCATCCACTCGTGCTGAGGGAGTGGGGATGGCGGCTGCGGGATGGATCTCAGAGTCCCCGGCCACTGGGGGAGCGAGGTTGAGACGTCTCTGGGAACCTGCCGGGTCAGGTCTTCCGGAGCAGCAGCCGGAAGCGAAAGGGTCGAGGGGCTCAGACTTGGCCATAGGTCGACCGGCCCAGCCGCCCGCGTCCTAGGCCCGCCCACCCGCCTGGGTGCCGCTGGAGCGGGGGCGTGGGGCGGTGTCTGTCTTGGGGGCAGACGCCGCCAGGTGTAAGCTGCTCGTTTAGGCCTGTCCCAGCCGGCTGGCCAGGCGTGGGCGCTGTCGGTACCCTGCCCGGGGGCTACTTGCCTGCTGAGTGCCGAGGCCCGGGGTGCCTCCCGACCTTAACCGAACTGGGGGGCGGTTCCCATTGCTATTTTCTTTTCCGTGCCTTCACTGGCGCACTAACCCTGTGAGTGACTTGAGTGTAATGAATGTGTTTTACTCGCACAAATTCTTTCCTCTTCCGATAATTCTGGTGGCTCTTAATGAGGAAACACAAAGATGTTGAATTTGAGTATGTTCCAGAAGGGCTCCTGGCCTACTCTAGCCCACATCTGGGCCGGTGCTGGAGAATAGCTGGGTGCCTTGCTTAGCCTCAGGTTGTAAGGTGTCACACAATTGGCAGGGGCAGGGAGGTTGGTGGAGGTTGGCAAGTCTGATTTCTGCTTAGGCCGGCTCTCCAGCAGGGAGGGAGCCTGGAGCGCGGGGGCGGGGGGGGGGGGGCGGGGCAGTCTCCAGAGTGCCAACCCCTCTATGAGCAAACAGCTCGGTGCTGGCTGGTCGATAGGGTGTGGGTCAAAGCTCAGGCTGTCTCTAGTGTCCAAGTGTGGAGCCCTGTCCTTGGAGTTTCTCTGCCCCTGGGTTGGTCAGAACTGGAGGTGGGGCTGCGACTGACTGACTGAGAGCCTTCTGGTGGGCCTCCCCCACCTGTCTGAGGGCGGTACCTGGTCAGGGACAGGTTTAACCTGCTTTGCTCCACCCCTTCCCACCTGCTTGTCCTACTCTACCAGGTGTTTGTTCTGGCCCCACTCCAGACTCCTGGAGTGTGTGTGATGGGGGCTTGGGTTGTGTATGACTGCCCTCATTTGGCCTGGAGGGAGTGACAGTGGATTGGGACTGGAGAGGGAGATTGGGGGGCTGGGACACTGGGACAGGCCCAGTAGGAGTGGCCTCCTCCCCAGTGAGCTGGGTAGGGTTGAACATCTGGCTGAACCAGCTTTACAGGCTGAGTCCTCCCTCCTACCCCAGTTCCTGCCTGCATAGCTGTGAGTCTCCTTGAGTCTCCTCATTCCCTGTCCCCAGTTCTCACAGCTGGTGAGCGGCGATGTGGCTCTGCTTGGTGGGGGTCCCTACATGCTCTGCACTGATGGGCAGCAGCTGTTGCGACAGGTCCTGCACCCTGAGGCCTACAGGAAGGTATGCCACTGAGGGTACAATGAGTAATCAGGTTCCCAAGACCCCCGTTGTTGGGCAGGGTACCTCAGTTCCCCCATTCACCCTCATTCCCATGTGCCCCCAGAACCTGGTGCTCCCCGACACCTTCTTTTCCTTCTACGACCTCCGCAGAGAGTTCCATATGCAACACCCAAGTGCCTGCTCTGCCAGGGACCTCACAGTGGCCACCATGGCACAGGGTATCTATGACCCAGCAGGGTTAAGGTGGAGGGGTGACTGCAGGCTGTGTCTGAACATGCGCATGCCACTGGGTGGGTTATATGAACACAGGCAATTCTGCTTTGTCTGCTGAGTCCTTCAGGGTACACATGTCAGGCCCTTGCTGGGTGCATTGGAATGCTGGCCTTATGTCTCTGTGTGTTTGGAATGGGGACCTGTAAGTGTATGCATGAACTGGGCCAAAACAAGTGTGTTTGCTGGGATTTTGCATGCATCTGTGGCGGGGACCTGGGCCCAGGACAAACATGGTTAGTGCTCATGTTGGGTGCCCCAGGGCCTCTTATGGTGAGATTGTCATTGTCACTTTTCTGCCCATAGACTTGGGACTAGAGACAGATGCCACAGAGGATGACTTTGGCGTCTGGGAAGTGAAAACAATGGTGGCTGTCATCCTCCACCTGCTTGAAGGGCCCAATGGTAAGATTCCTTCATTGCCTGTCACTTGCTCTCAGGGTTAGGTATATGTCTATTATTTCCTGAAAGTCTTCTTGCCCACTTTTGACCTTCTCTAAGAGAACATAAGGTGGAGGCCCCTTTGTCACCTCCTCATCCCTCTCACCTGTCCTCTTTTTGCAGAGCTTGGTGGGGAGACCCCCTCCACCAGACCCTGCTGACCCCCATGCCATCTCCTCTCAGGTCAATTGTTTTCGAAGCCTGAGGTGGTAAAGCAGAAATATGAGACTGGGCCTTGGTGAGTGAGGGAGCAGGGGTGGGGGTGAGAACAGTTGGACAGCTCTGACCCTGTGCCCTGCCCCCACAGCAGCAAGGCTGATGTGGTGGACAGTGAGACTGTGGTACGGGCTCGTGGGTTGCCCTGGCAGTCATCAGACCAGGATGTGGCTCGCTTCTTCAAAGGGCTCAACATTGCCAGGTGGGTGTGTCAAGATGTGAGGGCAGGGAGGGTGAGGCAGGATGGAGGGCCAGGAGGGCAGGCCTACCCAGAAGGCACTAACAGTGCTGGGTCCACAGGGGTGGTGTAGCACTCTGCCTCAACGCCCAGGGCCGCAGAAATGGGGAGGCCCTCATCCGCTTTGTGGACAGCGAGCAGCGGGACCTAGCGCTGCAGAGACACAAGCACCACATGGGCGTCCGCTATATTGAGGTGTGGCTTTGCGCTGGGAGTGGAGCAGGGAAAAGCTGGAGTCAGGCCTAAGCCCCACCAGCTGTTCTTTTTGTACTCACAGGTCTATAAAGCCACAGGGGAGGAGTTTGTAAAGATCGCAGGCGGTGAGTGTGCCCCCAACAGAGCTGAGTTCCCCTGCTTCTTCACCTGTATTCCACTCTCCACCACCCCTTGCCTCTGCTCCCATGTGGGTGGGTATTTAGAAGTGCAAAAATGCAGCCAGCAGGTGACTCCCATAATGACTCCCATGCCCCCCACCCAGGCACGTCACTAGAGGTGGCTCGTTTCCTGTCACAGGAAGACCAAGTGATCCTGAGGCTACGGGGACTGCCCTTCTCAGCTGGGCCAGCAGATGTGCTAGGCTTCCTGGGGCCAGAGTGCCCAGTGACTGGGGGCGCCAATGGCCTCCTCTTTGTGCGTCACCCTGATGGCAGGCCAACTGGTGATGCCTTTGCTCTCTTTGCCTGTGAGGAGCTGGCACAGGCTGCACTTCGCAGGCACAAGGGCATGCTGGGTAAACGATACATTGAACTCTTCCGGAGCACAGCAGCTGAAGTACAGCAGGTAGGTGCCCAGGGCTCCTTCCACCATGTGCTGCTTCCTCAGCGGACATCTTCAGTCACCTGTTCCCTCCCCTACTTGGCATGGTAAGGTTGTCACCTTCCCAACTAGGTCCTGAACCGCTATGCATCCAGCCCACTCCTTCCCACATTGACGGCTCCACTGCTGCCCATCCCCTTCCCACTGGCAGCTGGGACAGGGAGGGACTGTGTACGACTTCGAGGCCTGCCTTACACAGCCACCATCGAAGATATCCTAAGCTTTCTGGGGGAGGCGGCAGCTGACATTCGGCCCCATGGTGTGCACATGGTGCTCAACCAGCAGGTGAGGTTGCTCCTGGGAGGGCCATACACAGGTAGGAAGGAGTGTGCTGGAAGTAAGGCACTCTGAGGCAAAACAGACTGCTCACAAAATGGTGTGCACAGGGCCGGCCATCCGGAGATGCCTTCATCCAGATGACGTCAGCAGAGCGTGCCCTAGCTGCTGCTCAGCGTTGCCACAAGAAGGTGATGAAAGAACGTTACGTGGAGGTGGTTCCCTGCACCACAGAGGAGATGAGCCGTGTGCTGATGGGGGGCACCCTGGGTCGCAGTGGCATGTCCCCACCACCCTGCAAACTGCCCTGTGAGTGTTCCAGGGGCTGGAGGAAGCACGTGGGGGCCAGGCTACTCTAAGCTCCCACTTTGCATCAAGGGGACTCCTTCCTGACTACCCTGCTGAGGTGAATTCTGGGCACCAAGTAGACACACTTCTACTTGTCTCTAGGCCTCTCACCGCCCACCTACGCCACCTTCCAGGCCACCCCAGCCCTCATTCCCCCGGAGGCAGCAGCTCTGTATCCTTCAGCACTGCTCCCGACTGCCAGGGTGCCTGCTGCCCCCACACCTGTTGCCTACTACCCAGGGCCAGCCACTCAACTCTACATGAACTACACAGCATACTACCCCAGGTACCCTGCTGCTAGGAGAACCCCACAGATCTGCTGTCTCCATTTGGGGGAGGGTCCTGATCTATTTCTGGGCCAGATAACCCACAATCTGTTGGAGATTGGACTTTATTCTGAATAACATCTGTGGGCTGAATGATGCCATCTACAAAATAGATTGGAGATACTGCTACAGAGGCAAGGGTTTTAAAAAGGAAGGAGGAACTAAATACAACACAAGGTAGAGGCAAGGGAGGAGGGGGGCAGGTCTTGGTCTAGGCCACAGGTAGAACATACTACTAACCCTGTCTCTCCCACTCTAGCCCCCCAGTGTCCCCCACCACTGTGGGCTACCTTGCAACACCCCCTGCTGCCCTGGCCTCTACCCCTACTTCAATGTTGTCCCAGCCAGGAGCCCTGGTCCGCATGCAGGGTATCCCATACACAGCTGGTATGAAAGATCTGCTTAGTGTCTTCCAGGCCTACCAGGTGAGGTTGTGGGGCTGGAGGGTTTGAAAGCCCAGCTGAGCCTGGCACTTCATGCCCTTAATGTCTGTCTCTTCTGCAGCTGGCCCCTGATGACTACACCACTCTGATGTCTGTTGGTGACCCACCTCGCGCTGTGTTACAAAGCACCAAGGAATGGGTGTGTTTGTAGGTGAGGAAACCAGGAAAGAAGAGTTAGCTGATCTCAGTTAACATGCCTCTCCTGTGTCCATTGTGCCTTCAATCTGATGGCTTTTTTCTGGCTTGTCAAAGTTCTGAGAAGGCACTTGGAGAAGGCAGAGGCCAGTTCTATCCCCCACTGTTTCTCTGCCTGTTCAACCCAAAGATAATGGCTATGCTGCATGCAGGGCTGGGGGTAGAAAGGGGCTATCCTGCTCCTAATGGCATAACTGGCCTTTTTTTTTTTTTTTTTTTTTTGCGGTACTAGGGATTGGACCCAGGGCCTCGCGCTTGCATGTTCTGCAAGTGCTGGACCACTGAACTGCACCCCCAGCCCATTTTTCACTTTTTGAGACAGGGTCTCGCTAAATTACACAGAGTGCCTCTGGTCTCGAACTTGCGATCCTCCCGCCTTCACCTCCCAAGCCGCTGGGATTACAGGCGTGCGCCACCGCGCCCAACGCATAACTGGCCTCTTGAGTGGCACCTAGAGAGCCTTTGGTCTCTCCTGGCTAGGCGTATGGCCTCATATACTGTGAGGCTGATAGGTGCACAGCAGGCTTGTGGTTCTTTTTAAAATGTAAATCCTGGTGTCCTCAATGTATGACTCCTGGGAAAATCAAAGGTCCATCTGAACCTCTGAGCAGAAATCCCAATGTTTTACTACCCCTGCCCTTCCTGTGGGGAGAGGGAGGCAGAGTGAGTCAGTCTCTCCCTCAGAATACTTGGACCTCAGAAATCATGTTGTGCGAGGAGGCACCAACCTAAGAAAGCTAGCTTCATTCCAGCAGGGCACAAGGAACTATCAAATGGCAAAACCACAAGCTATTCTGGACTGCTGCAGTATCCCCATAGAACTCTAGGGGGCAGAAGACCCCCACACAAAAACTCAGGCTTGACTTTCTGTCGACTTTTCTTGCAATGTCTTGGGAAGGCAAGATGTCCAGAACCCAGCAAACATATTGGCATATCCTTTGCACCCATTAAAGGGCGCAGAACTGAAGCTTCACAAGGAATTTGTAGTTCTGTCCTCTCCATAAGATGAACAAAAACTCCTGACCAAGTGGACTTTTTTAAAAGCTGCAGTGTCCTTAGCTTTGGCCCCAGAGTGAAGGGCTGCACACCAGCCGAAGGTGGAGAAAAACTCAGGCAGATTTCCAACAATGTTGATCTATCACTGTTTATTATTTCAGCACTATAACTGAGGAGAGCCTGAACTCCTGGCTCTTCTTCCCTTTGTATGTGTGTAAGGAGCACTGCACTCCTCTGAAAGGTTTTAAAATACAAAATGTACAAGAAAACACAATCCCAAGTGCTGTAAACATAACTGAGAATCATTTTCTTTACTAAACATCCATTTTATAAAACACAAGATTTCAAACTGAGCCCATCTGAGCCTCAAAGATGACCATCTGTTCTGTGCATTAAAAACAGCTTCATGGCTAGGCCCAACAGAGGTCTGGTGATAGTGGCTGGTCTTGGGTGGGTGTAGGTTGTACCCTGGACGCCAGCACCATATGTCAACCTAAAGACATCTGTCCCTTTTAAAGCTGTTTTCAGCCATGTTTGTCCGTGCATCTCTAGTAAACAAAAAGTTTCTTATTCCATTCCTCAACCAAAGGCCTAGCACAGCTTTGAGAGGGAAGGGTATACTAGCACATGCCCAGTTGCTCAGTGCTGCTACTAGAAATCAACTTGCATAGTCCAATGGATGTGTGCTTTACCACCATTATGTTGCACAAAAATTTGTCTCTATCTACAAAGCCAAAAAATAATTGACTCTTACATGGAAGCTTTTACAAAGCTGATATAAAACTGCGTACATAGTATACAAAGCTCTATTTTAAAATTTAACTTTTGTTTTAAATAGGAAAGCATTTCTAGTGCTACAGGCATCAAGGTATTGAAAAGGCATCAAAATTTGGTGCATAGCAACTCTGGATCATAGAGGCTTTTATTCTTGAGGGCAGCAAATCAACCCCCAAGGGTCTTGCAAGGACACCATGTGAGGCAGCTACCCCAGGGGCAAGAGGGAAGAAGCAAGTCTGGCCATGTCTCTGGAACTTCACCTGAGAGGCCAACCCCCTACTTCTTCAAAGAAAGCTGTAGGCTTCCAACAAATGGCCCAGAAGCACATCTCACTATCCACACTCCTAGACAAAACTTACTTTGAAAGAAACCTTGAAAACACCCAGCTCCAAAAGGGGGCAGGGACATATGCCAAAGGAGATAGTTCTCTAACTAGTTTTACAAGATAAATCTAAAACATGCTTTAAAAAAGAAAAGACCATACTTCCTCATCCTGAATCAACAGCTCCTACCCTACTGACTAGAGGTGGTGGGCACTAAGGCCAATCCCTTGCTTAGACCTAATGTGGCCTTAGTAAAGTCCTGGCATCTAGAGTCCGCAATCCCCTGGAATAACAGCATTGATTCTTCAGCCAGCCCAACACATTGTGTCACAGGTAGGCACTCAATATTTGCTTCCTGAATAAATGAATGTATGTTATTTCATTTCAAAACATACTGCAAAATGCAGGGACTTTGAAACAGGCCCAGAAACAGGTAACAAATCTCACTGGAAGGTGAAATAAGGGCAGGGTTTAGAAAAAGTACCCAATTTGGGCACCTCCTTTGGTAGACCGCATGCTAGAGTTTCTGCTGGACCCTGCCTTGGATACCAGTCTCACCAGCAGCAGCAAAAGGGCATCTTTGGTGTGGAGCGTCAGGTCTATGACACCACCTCAATGTTGGATGTGCCTCATAACCTTTTGGAGAAAAGGCTGGTTTTTAGGTCATACAGATGGGAAAGGGTAGGCCAGAATCATTTCAGGCTGTAAACAGAATGCGGGGTAAGCCTTCCATGCCAGTGTGAATTTTAAAGTTTTCCCATCTAGATTCCTGCATTTTTCTCTGCCCATCCTCCTGCACCACTCATT
The DNA here is from genome assembly GCA_007922755.1 of Pedetes capensis. NCBI lineage: Eukaryota > Metazoa > Chordata > Mammalia > Rodentia > Pedetidae > Pedetes > Pedetes capensis. Next base: position 201,613 of record VMDO01000038.1, read on the forward strand.
TATGCTTAGCTTGACACAGCTGGCCTGTCCCTCAGAGCAGACTCAGTATTACAGAACTAGCTGGGCATGGTGGTGCACACCTGTAATCCCAGCACTCAGGAGGCTGAGACAGGAAGATCAAGAGTTCAAGGCCAGCCTGGGCCACACAGTTCAAGGCTAGCCTGGGCTACATACAGACCCTGGCTCAAAAAAACATAACTGTAAAACTGCCTCAACTTTCAGGAGACTGTGTGGCCTCAAAGGTTACCTATACCAAATGCAGAAGCTCCCACTTACTAGAGGTTCTGTGGCCAGAGGACACAAATAGGAAGAGCACTCCACAGCCTACTAATTTTTAGGATGGCAGAAAATGAAAACTACCAAGCTAAAACCCCTTTTTTCAAAGTCACCTTATCAGTAGCCATCCTATCCAAAGTCCGGAGGGATAAAACCAGTTTCAACATAGAGCTAGTATGGAGAGACTGCAGGAAGATTACTTAGAAAGTTACAAAAAGGCTATGCACTGGAATGTCTTTATATTCCAACACTTCAATGATGGAATGGTCTCTTATTTTATCTAACAGTTTGCTTTTATAAAGAGTATGAGCTACATTTGGCTTTATTTCCTATGAATCTATCAAAGGCTTTAGGACACATGCTGTGTTTCTGAGGCATAAGTGTGGGCTTAGGATAATTTTTGTTTGTTTGCCTTGAGAAGGTTTTATCAAAAGTTCCTATTTTTAAAATATCATCAAAACTAAAGGGCCCTTCAAATGACCAGAAAGCAGTACAAATCACTAATCCTAGCTATGCAACCAGGTCACCTGCAAAAGCAGCACCTCTGAAACGGACAGCCTGCTGCATTCACACTCAAAGCACCCATCATACAAAAGTATCCTATTTAAATATAAAAAATGCAAAGCTCATTTTTCCATAGCTCAAACAGCCTATGCTGCTCCTATTCTTTTAAAAAGTCTACCCAAGGCCTGAGGTGGAGGAATGCTGCTTTCCCCACAAATGGTGACTCCAACTCCTGGTACAGGTCCTGGAGGCTGAAAAGCTGGGAACCCAAGTTCCAAGAGAGAAACATGCTGAGAATGTGGTGAGCACAAGGCTGCAGTGAGCACTGTTAGAGCCCATCAGGTCTTCCTAAATCCAGGGACTCAGGACCTGGAACAGAAGCCTCTCTGTTCACCACTGGGCCTTGGGAAACAGAAATCTGGGACATGTCTCTCCCAATTATCTCGTTCACTGCAAAAGAAGAAAAGGAAGAGCAGTTAGTGACCCCTGAGTGACACCATAGGGGGTTTTATGCTGAGTTCTCCCAAAGCCATTTCCCTTTCCATAGCTTTTCGTAAAGGTAAAGGCAGTGCTTAAAGCCTACAATACAGCTGAGTGGCATTAAAGACAGAAACATCATTCCCTAAGTGGCTCCAGACCCCTTTCTTTCCTTCTCAATTCATTTTGGGTTAGGAAGGAAATGGCTGGGAGAATAGGAAATAGCTCAGTGGTACAGCACTTGCAAAGCATGCAAGTGCAAGGCCTTGGGTTGAACCCCCAGTACTGCAATAAAATAAAATAAAAATGAAAAACGGGCTGGGAGTGCAGGTCAGTGGTAGAACACTTGGAAAGCATGCGTGAGGCCCTGGGTTCAGCCCCTTGTACTGGGGGGGGAAAAAAACCTCCCCAATCCCTCCTACATAAGAACTTTCAGTTCTCACACCATTTATTGATTGATCGATTGATTTTGAGACAAGGTCTTGCTATGTAGCCCGGGTTGGCCTCAAACTTGTAATCCACTTGCCTCAGCCTCCCGAGTGCTGGGATTATAGGTGTGCACTACCACACCTGGCCTCTTTTGCTTTTCTACTAAAGTTTATAGACTGATTCCATTCCTAAACATATACATAGAAATGGAAAAATCAGTAGGCAAGAGGGTACAGTGAACTGTCAGAACAAGTAAAGATTTAGACATACATTCATGACGTGATCAAAAAATAAGGTGAAAGTTTAAATTTTTTTTAAAAAAGTACTGTAAAAACACATTGTCATTAATCTCCCTAAAAATACTCCCCTTGGCTTCAAACACACTTATCCCAAATTCTTCTCACTTTCTGAAGCAGTTTTACAATTCCTCTTTCATGAGTGTCTTTAGTTGTGCTGGCATGGCTGCCTCTATGTTGTGAATGGATTCCAAACATTTACCTTTGGTGGTCATTTTGACTTGGGGGTCATTTTGACTTGGGGGGAAAGCCAGAAGTTGCATGGTGAATAAGATGGTTCAGTGAATAAGGTGGAAGAGGATGCACCATAATGTGTGAGTATTTCTGAAGTATGGGGGACTGAATCCAGGGCATTCCACTACTGGGCTACAGCCCCAGCCCATTTTATTTTTTATCCTAAGACAGGGTCTCACTAAGGTATGCAGGCTGCCTCTGGCCTTGAATGTGCAATCCTCCTGGCTCATCCTCCTGAGTTGCTAGGATTATAGGCATGAACCACCAGGCCCTGTGCTTCTTCCACCAATTTTAACATAAAAGTATAAAGGCTTACATCCATAATGTACTATTTTATCATTTTCCTCCCTTTAAAGAGTTAAGTGAACTAAAAGCATAATATAAAGGTCAGCAGTCATCAACACCAGTGCTAACAGTTTATGTAGGTCACAGCATCTGGCCTACTTTGGGCAGTAACCATCCTCAACTCTCACCACCCCAACACCTGGATTCACATGTGCCACCGCAACAAAAGTAGAGTAAGAAACTGGGGATGGTGGTACATACCTGTAATCCTAAGCAACTCAGGAAGAGGTGAGAGGAGGATTACAAATTCTAGGCCAGAGGCAGCCTGCATAATTTAGTGAGACCCTGTCTCAAAATGTGAAAAATGGGTTGGGAATTGCAGCTCAGAAATAGAGAACTTCCAAGGCATGCATGTTGCTCTGGGTTCAAACCCCCCAGTACTAGAAAAAAAAAATGTCAGAATAAGACCCATCAGCAGTAACTCTTCTTTAAATTTTTTTAAATTCAAGAAGTATTCAAAATTAGCAGTGCACTGGAATGCTGTTTCTATTCACAAGAATGAGATGTTTGAGTAGCAAAAGGATTCTCCTTTAGAGATGTTTCCCATGCTTAAGGATTCAAAGTTAGAGCTGACAAGCATGGTTTGGTATGAACTCTCACAACCAGATGAATAGGGACAGGTAACCTAGGACACTGCCTCTTTGACACACTACCACATATACAAAAGCCCAAACACCTTTCACTGGTGGTGGTAGGATTTTTGGTTTTGTTTGTGGTGTTCCACCCCCTACTTTGAGGTGTTTGTGTGTGTGTACTACAGAATGACCCCAAAGGTCTTTATCCTTTTCTCCTGCCTGCCTGCCTGCCTGCCTGCAGACCTGGGATGTTGAGCCCAGGGCTTCGCACATAATTTGCAAGGGCTTTACCAATGACCTGTACCCCAAGTCCACTTTTTATTTTTTAATTTTGAATCAGGGTCTTGCTAAGTTATGCAGGCTGCCTCTGGCCTCAAACTGGGAATCCTCCTGCCTCCACCTCCCAAATTGCTGGGATTACACATGTGTGCCACCATGCTTGGCTCCCCAAAGGCCTTTCTAACTAGCATCTTTTGTAAAGGACTTTTGGTACTATTGTTTTGTTGTTGTTAGGTGCTGTCAACTCCATTTATGTTATTTCCTTCTCTCTCTCTCTCTCTCTCTCTCTCTCCCTCCCTCTCTCTCTCTATCTATCTCCCATTATTAGGGGGTTGAACCCAGGGCCTTGCACGTTAGGCAAGTGCTCTACCACTGAGTTACACCCCCAGAACCTTTACTCATTTTTTTTTCTTAATTTGAGACATGGTCTCAATAAACTGTGCAGGCTGCCTCTGCTCTCTACCTCACAATCCTCCTACCTCAGCCTCTAGTCATTAGGATTACAAGCATGCGGCATTGTGCCTGGCTTGATACTTCCTCTTGAGGCTACAATGAACATTCATTGCTATTTCTTCTTGAAGCTATACTGAACACTCACCAGAATTGAGTTCATCTTTTCTTCCTTTTTCTAAATTCTAAGACTAAAGGTATAATTCATTTTCTGGGTAAACAATTTAATGAAGATGTTATTTTTTTCATAAAATGAACAGTACATATAGCCAGGTGTGGTGGTACACACCTGAAATCCCAGTGACTCAGGAGGCAGAGGCAGGAGGAATGCAAGTTTGAGGCCAAAGGCACCCTATGTAACTTAGTGACACCCTGACTCAAAATGGAGGTTGCAGCTCAGTGGTAGGGCACTTACAAAGTACTTGTGAGGCCCAGGGTTTAACCCCCAAGTCCCACAAAACAAAAGAGAAGGCGGCTACATATAGGTCCAATCTTTTTCTGAATTTCTCTTGAGGACATGAGAAATTTGTAAGTAAAGGAATGGTGAATGATTTTAAATGGATGTGAAATCTAGTATTACTTTATGGTTTATTATTCTATAGCACAGTTTTGCTGAGATTTATTTTCAGGTTATTTGATAAATTTTAAGAATACCATCCAAATACATGAAATATTGAATTTGCCCAATTGCAGCAAGAATAGGTGAATGAACCTGCCTTCTCAATCTAAAGATAAAAATAAGTTCTAGCCGGGTGTGGTGGCACACGCCTGTAATCCCAGCACTCGGGAGGTGGAGACAGGAGGATTTCAAGTTCAAGACCACAGGTAGTCTGCATAATTTGGCAAGACCCTGTCTCAGGAAAAATAAAAAATAAAAATAAATTTAAAAAAATAAATGGGCGGAGAGAGCAGCTTAGTGGTACAGCACATGCAAAGCATGCAAACATGAGGCCCTGGCTTTAACTCTCAGTACCAAAGAGGGGGAAAAAAAAAAGGTTCTAAGAAATTAAAGTATATCTATAGTAGCCCTTGGGCTGGGATTTAGCTCAGTTGGTAGAGCGCTGCGCTGCAGTCTCTGAGGTCCCAAGTTCAATTCCCAGCACCATAAAAATGGGAGAAGGACTTGGCAATCCACTCCCAAGGCAATCCCGAAACAGTAAGCCATTGAAAACCCTATAAGGGTTGCTATGAGTTGGATACCAACTCTGCGGCACCTAACAACAACAACAACAACAACATAGTAGCCCTATTTAAATTCATTCTTCCCTAGTAATAGAAGTTTAGCTAGTCTCTCGTAGTTACAAACTACGTTTCCCAGCTTCCCCCTTTGTAGCTAGATACCGTCTACAAAATTCCTCCAATGTAATGTGAGCAAAAAACAAAGTGTACATCTTTCTAATCACTTGCTGGGCTCCCCACTTCCCTCCCCCTACTCCTTGCTTTAGGATAAGATTCAGTCCTCAAAGTGGTGACTGCTTTGACAAAACTATGAGAAAGGGAAGGAACAGAAAGGAATTCTGATTGCTGGATAATCGTGAGGTGTGAGAGAAACTTCCAGTATGATTAAGCCATTGTACTTTGGAATCTCCATTATACTAGTTTAGCTTATGTTAGCAAAAATGAAACTAGAACACCATAATGTTAGCATAGAATATTTAGGTATTTTAAGCAAGATAATCCACTTTATGTTTCTCATGCCAGGTTTTTAATTAATGTATTTTCTTTTATTTGGCTTTTTTTGAGACCATGGTCTTGTCATGCTGCATAGGCTAGCCTCAAATGATCTTCCTGCCTTAGCCCCACTGCCAAGGAGCCAATATTGTGGGCATGTGCTACCACACATGGCTTTACCTTTCTCTCCCTCTCCCTCTCTCTTCTCTTTCCCTCCCTCCCTTCCTTTCTTTTTCTTTCCTTCCTTTCTTCCTCCCTCCCTTCCCTCTATCCTTCCTTTCTTTCTTTTTGTGATGCTGGGAATTGAACCCAAGTCCTCAAGCATGCTAGGCTATGCTCTACTGGTACGCTACACTCCTGGGTCAAGAGTTAGTAATGGTCTCACAGTGGAGAACTTTTCTTAACAACTAGACACCAAAGTGAGTATCTCTCACTAAGTCACACACCCCAGCCCTACCAACATTTTTAAAATTTTACCCTGAACTCTAGAAAGCTTCCAACCATAGGACAGCCTAAGAATATATGCACAATGATCAGAAGATAACCTTAGGTCTAATACTACTACAGGAAAATTATTATATTCTTTTTACCACATCTGATTAAGGGAGATATCAATACTGTTGTTAAGATTCTTTTCTGCACTCAGGAAGCAGAGACAGAAAGATCACAAGTTCAAGCCCAACCTGGGCTTCATACCAAGATCTAAAAAAAAAAAAAAAAAGAGGAAAAGGAAGAGGAGACAATTAATTAAAAGGAAGAAAAAGAGGGTTTTGTTGTTGTTGTTGTTGTTGTTTTGGCAGTACTTGGAGGTTGAATCTGGGGCCTTGTATATACTTTGAAAGTGTTCTACCATTGGGCTGCAATCACAGCCCACTTTTACTTTTTATTTTGAGTCTCTGGCCTCAAATTTGCAGTCCTCTTGACTCAGCCTCCTGGGTTGCTGGGATTATAGTCATGCTCAACCACACCTGGCAAAATGATCCTTCTTTTTTGGGTTGAACCCAGGGCGACTGAGCTGTACCCCCAGGGACTTTTTTATTTTTTATTTCAAGTCAGGGTCTCACCAAGTTATGCAGGCTGCCTCTGGCCTTGAACTCACAATCCTCCTGCCTCAATATCCCAAGTCACTGAGGTTACTTGGCACCTGGGTAGGATTCCTTTCTTTTTAAGAAATCTCTAAAAAAGTTAAAAAGTAAAAAATAAAAAAATCACCCAAGCGGCTGGGATATAGCTCAGTGGTAGAGCGCCTTCCTAACAGCTGCAGGGCCTGGGGTTCAATCTCTAGCACTACAAAACAACAACAACAACAACAACAACAACAACAACAACAACAACAACAAAATCTCTGATGTGTGATGCTATACAGATCTTTCTTCTGAAAAAGTCTGTAACAACCAGGTGTCTGGCACACACTGTAATCCCAGCTACTTGGGAGGCTGAGGCAGGAGGATCACAGATTCAAGGCCAGACTGGGCTACACAGTGAATTCAAGGCCAACCTGGACAATTTAGCAAGATGCTGTCTCAAAAGGAAAAACAAAAGGGTAGGAGAGGGGTGCAGGAGATGAAGCTCAGTGTTTGCCTAGCATACTCAAGGCCCTGGGCTCAATCTCCAGTACCAGAAAAAGAAAAAAAAAAAATGTGTAACAAAACATTATATAAACATTAAATCTCCAGCTGAGTGAACAGTACCAGGTACTTGGAAGAATATTCAAGTATCAGCACATACTCATTTGTATCAGCAAAAACTGAAATGTGAAAAAATAAAAACTTCAGTTTGGGTTAAGATATGGAACTGAGAAACTTCCCTCCACATACACACTCCCCAACCACATGCTGAGTATTCAACCCAAGGCCCCATGCATGCTAAACAAGTGCTCTGCCACTAAGCTACATGCCTAGCCCCTCAGAAGTATTTCAGAATTATCAGAAGAATCTTTTTATCTTCTGTGAATAATCCTATCCACCGTTTACACCCAAATCTAGTATCTCCAGGGACCAAACCTGAGCTCCAGAGTCATAAATCCGTATGACTCATCCTACCACCTGTGCTCTGGATCCTTTACAAAACCTAGCTACATCAACTATGTTCATTCTCATTATCTTTAATCAGTCTCCATCTGCCCATCTCCCCTCTTGGATCCTTACCAGCTGGATCCTTCTTGTCAGTGCTTAGTATGGGCAATGCTCTTTTATTTCAAAAAAGCAAGCAAATAAATAAATACACTCGACCCCACATTCCCCTCTATACCTAATCCTTTCATGGCTTTAATGTCTTAAAGGAGTTGTTTATTACTCTTTGGTTTCTATGTTCTCACCTCGAATTTACTACACAGAAACACCTCTGACCATGATCCCTAGTGGGCAATGTGTGAAGCAACACTAGAAGAAATAAGCTTTAGTCTTGTTTTGGCTATGATATGACTAGAATAATTTACCTACTAATCTTTCTGCAACAGATTTTCTTACCTATAAGAGAATTCTTTAAATCCTTCTGCTTATACCTCTCCTAAGAGTTTTATATACTTTCATGCAGGAATCTAGTCACCACTTTTATTCCTATTATGGTTAGACAAAAATGATGTGAGACCAGCGTAGGCCCAGCTCCTGGGAAAAGCCGGAAAACAAAGGGTTTGAGGTCTTGTCTGAAGGGTAATCAAGAGGCTTTAAAACCCTGAAAAAGGTAGGTAGTAGACATGATTTGTAAGGCCCCTTCCAAATCTAAATTCATTTACCTTTAGTGATATTCAAGTGGCATTTGGGAAATTACAATCTGTATTTATATAATTTCTATCACATATTTTTTGTGGGGTTGGGGAATGAACCCAGAGCCACGTTTGCTAGCCAAAGTGCTCTACCACTGAGCTACACTGCTAGCCCTTTAATTTTTTTTTTTTTTTTTTTGAGACAAGGTCTTGCTAAATTATCCAGGCTGGCCTCCAAACTTGCAATCTTCCTGCTTCAGCCTCCCAAGCAGCTGGGATTACAGGTATATGCCACCATCCCCAGCTATATACTTCCTCTTTTTTTATTCTTTTTTTTTTTTTTTTTTCGGGGAGGGGGGGCAGGGGTACATGCTTTAAGTGGTTTTGAGGATTTCTGAAGAAAGAAGCTGACCTGACAATGAGGGGAGATTGTGTTCCTGGTCAGCTGCTAAGGTCCAGAGGCCCAAGGTCTAGGCCCCTCCTTTATCAACACTAAGCTCCACTATTATGCCTTCCTTCCAAGTAGAGCCCCAGATGAAGTACCAGGAGTCTACAAATGTGAGTCTACAATTTTTGCTTTATTCCATATTCCTTCACACCAAAACTTAAGAATATTTCACCAGAAATGAGTAGACTTACACACCTGATCAGCAACCAAACACACTGAGCATCCAGGCCACAGAATTGATATATATGGGAACAATCTCAACTTTGGTTTAATAAGTCTAATTAAACATGTTTCTTTCATTCAAATCCAGACTAAAATTATAAGCACACGTGTGAGAGCCTAGGTGTGGTTAGATTTAAAAAGCAGAATCTTATAGTCAAAGTGTGACTACAGAGATAATCAATGGGCCTACCAAGAAGGTGCCTGTGTATACCCCCTCCTTTGCAGCACATGCAATCCAGCCACTACATGCAAATATCAGACTAGGGCACAAAAACAATGAGACATTGCAATCAAGACTCACCCTCTAGATTCTCCAGAAAGGAGCTGGACATGAGAGCTCACTGTGGTTAGGCCATTTCTCTGCTGAACCTGATGGCTCGTGTTCCAAGTCAGACATAAACTGGTCTGTGTCAAAGAAGACAACATCACTACTGAATGGAACAAACTAGAGGGTGAATTTAATCTACTACAGTGCCCAGCCTGCGGTTTCCTTTCCTTTCTCCTTTCTTTTCTTGCATTTACAATTATTTTTCTGAACCCAAACCTGAACTTGAACTGAGCCCAGTGAAAACCTGGGTACAGGTTCAGCTTTTAATGCTTTTTTTTTATCATTAACTATTTAAAAATTGGAAAAAAATGAAAAAAATTATTCATCTATCTACACATGGGACTAAAATTTTAAACCCAAATCCAAACCAAATCTGAACCCTGTGAATTTTAACATGTTGAATCCACACACAAATGTGAACCTCATTTTCATGGGTTTGAAGCCCTGAAGTATTCTTTTCGGTCGTCCAATTTCTACATCTCAATCCTTCCAAAACACATTTGAAAGTGTAGGACAGTAATTCTAGGTAAACCAGCATATACATTAGAAGGAATAAGTATAGCCAGATGTGGTAGCACACAGCTGTAATCCCAGCATCAGGAAGACTGAGGAAGGAGTTCCAGGCCAGCCTGAGCTGTATAGCAAAAGTTTGTCTCACAAAAACAGAAAAGAAGAAATAAATGTAAGAACAAAGCTAAGAGGCCAACAGATGCTGTTGGCTTTTGTGAGTTGGCTAACTCAGTAGTAATATCAGATTGTGTTCTATGGAAACTTATAGTCCTCCAGACATTTTTCTAGTTCCTTGAAGCTGTGCTGACAGATCCACAAAATATTTCATTCATCTCTTCTCATCACAAAAACTTTGATCAAATAGTTACAGAAGAATTAAAACCAATCCTTTTGAAACTTCAAAAAGATTAAAGAGAAGAGATCAGTTTCTAATTTATTGGCCAGCACTACTACTACTACAGCCAGACAAACTTTTACAGAAGATAATCTGGCAACCTCTTTCAAAGTACTGTTCTCGCAATCTCACTTGTAGGAATATATATTGTGCGTGCACACACACACACACACACACACACAAATATACAATCCACAGCTGTCAAAATTATTCTATAAATGGGAAATGATCTATGTAAAAAGTTACTCATTGTACCTATTAAGTAGATAATAGTACCTCTATACAATGGAGTATTTTATAGAGTATCTTGTAGAATATTCTATTTAAAAAAAATCTTCCAGGCTAGCAGTATAGCTTAGTGGTAGAACATGTGGTTAACATGTACAAGGCTCTGGGTTCAAAACGCCAGCACCATCATTGTCCAAAGCAGGGTTTTTTTGTTTGTTTTGTTTTGTTTATTTGTTTGGTTTGGTTTTTTGCAGTAATTGGGTGTTAAACCCAGGGCCCTCACACCTACTTGGCAAGTGTTCTACCAGTGGGCTGTACTTCTAGGCCTTTTTTTTTTTTGGAGACAGGCTCTTGCTAAGTTACGCAGGCTACCTCTAGCCTCAAATTTGTGATCCTCCTCAACTCAGGTCCCTGAGTTGCTGGAATTACAGGTGTGTTACCACCCTGCCTGGCTCCAAAAAAGTTAAGTTACAATATACCATAATTTCCAGGATTCAATATTACACGGAAAAAGCAAACTACAGAACAGTGTCCACAATGTATTAGTAAAAATAAGGCGGAAAAATGGACGCAGTGGCTCACTTTGTTTAAACAGCAGAAACAATAAATTTTTTTTTGAGAAGGTCACAATTTGTGTTTATGGAGATATATAAATATATATATGTGTGTGTGTGTGTATACACACACATATACATACATACACACACATACACACTTGATACGAAAAGGAAAGGATTTTCTCAAATGCTTATTACCTCTTGATTGGATCTGAAAAGCAAGTTCTCTTATAGTATATCCCAAGATAGTAATGTCTAAGGTCTTGAATACACTGCATGAGCCATACTCTAAAGCCTAACATGAGCATTATTTAAGGGAACTTTGGCCACTGGGATTATTCACCGTAAGTACATTTAAGACTAGATGGCAAGCTGGACACATTGGTGCATGCCTGTAATCCCAGAAACTCAGGATTGCAAGTTTGAGGCCAGAGGCAGCCTGTGTAACCTGGCAAGACTCTGTCTCAAGATAAAAGAGTGAAAAATGGGTTAGGGGTTTGGCTCAAGGGTAGAGTACTTGTAAAGCATGTGTGAGGCACTGGGTTCAACGTCTAGTACCATGAAAAAAAAAAAAAAGAGTAATGGCAGCCTGGCATGGTACAGCAATTCAGGGGTGGAAGCAGGAGGTTCACAAGTTCGAAGGCAAAAGCAGTTTAGGGAAACTTTGACTCAAATAAAAAGTAAAAAATGGGGTGGGGATGCAGCTCAGTGGAACAGTGCTTGCAAAACATGTGTGAGGCCCTGAGTTTGACCATCCAGTACCACAAGAAAAAAAAATAGTAAAGAAAAAAATACTAAATGGCAAAAATATATTTATTCCAAAGAGGATCCAGTGTTTCAGTTAAAGGAGAAAATTCAGTATTATCTACCCCCAATATGCCAGTATCCATAAGAAGATTAATTATAATACCTCATTCCTGACATACTTTCTCCGTTGGCTATGCATGGCTTTCTTTTATTTATTTAAATGTCATTTTTTATATAAATACAGTTCCACTAGTGAAACCACTAACAGGTGCACCAAAACACTGACATAATTACCTCTCTGCTCCTCCTCCATATCGGTCTCCTGCCTCCCTCATCAAGTAACCACCTGAATCTTGTGTTTATTATTCTCTTTGCTATAAATAAGCACCTGTTAAACCAGGCATCATGGTTGATGCCTCTAATCCCAGCACATGGGAGGCAGAGGTAAGAGGCTATAGAATTTAAAGTTAGCTTGGGCTACAAAGCAAGATCCTGTCTCAACAAACAAACAGTTTGGCTGAGGTGGTCGGTGTCTGTAAACCTAGCTATTAGGGAGGCTGAGGCACAAGGATAGCAGGTTCAAGGCCAGAGGCAGCCTGTACAATTTAGTAAGAATTTGTCTCAAAATAAAAACTGAAAGGGGCTGGGCATGAGGCTCAGTGTTGGAGGGCTGAGCTAGCATGTGTGAAGCTCTGGGTCCATCTCCCAGTACTGAAGAAACCAAATTTAAAAAGCTCTACTTGTTTATCACTTACACACAAACTGAAGCAGCTAAGGTCATCTCTAGAGTCCTTGTTTACTGTCAAATTAGCAATTGCCCTACATTCAAGATCAGCATGTTGCTGTACAAAGCCTCCAAGTGGCAGTGTCAGTTTTCACCACAGCAGCAGGTCGGGCTATATTTAACAGGCATCTTCTCCTCTGATGAAGAGCTGCAGCTGTGGTTCTGTTAGTTCGTGTACAAGAGAGACAAGTGGGAAGTGAGAGTGGACTAGAATGGAAAGTTGTAACAGGATTCCATTAGCTCAATCACAAATTAAATGGGCCTGTACTTAAAAGCCTGAGGCAGTCTAATTTTATAATAATATAACCTTAATTAAAATGTTTAAAACACAACTGTGATAATCTCTATCTGTTATAAAATCAACTGTTTTAATGTGTATCATTTGGTCCAAAAACTGGGACATAAACACCACAGTACACAGAAATGTGTAAGAAAAGTTACAGCTCCAGGTGCACCAACTGTAATTAATACCTGAGTAATATAAATAATAACTCACTGATAATTCCACTTTTCAAAGAGGGACAATGCAGCCAGACATTGTGGTGGACACCTGTAATCCCAGCATCTCGGGAGGCAGTAGCAAGAGGACTTCAAGTTTGAGGCCAGAGGCAGCCTGTGTAACTTACTGAGACCCTAGCTATACTGGTGTTTAGTTCAGTTGGTAGAGTGCCACACTGCACTCTCTGAGGCCCTGGGTTCGATCCCGAGCACACCACAAAAACGGGAGAAGGACATGGCAATCCAGTCTCGAAGTAATCCCAATCAGCCACTGAAAACCCTATGAGGGTCACTATGAGTCAGACACTACTTGACAGCATCTAACAACAACAATTCAAAATAAAAAATAAAAATGAGACTGGGGTGCAGTCCAGTGGTAGAGTATTTTGCAAAGTATGTGAGAAGCCCTGGGTTTAATCCCTAAATACTGCAGAAAGAAAAGGAGGGGGGACAATGACACATGAAGGTGGGGAAAAAATTTATCAAGGCGAAGTAGGAAAACAGTCTTGGACAATGCCTTAAATGGCTGAATGAGTATATACTACAGCCTTCCAAGGAGACTACTTGAAAGAGAACACTGCCTGGTAAAGGGCAGTATTCTGCTGTTATTACTCCCCAAATGAGCACCCCCAGAAGGGGGAGCCACACTACTCTTTGCACAGAAAGGCTTCTTAAACTATTTTAAATGTGGAAGGTTGTTGTGAGAGTCCAAAATCACCCACTGAAACTAACAAGGATAACTGTAAAGTTGTTTGTGGTTTGAACAAACACATACCAAAACTTATGGGGGTGGGGAGGAAAGGATGCAATTTAGCACAATTATGATTCTCTAAATTAGCAGCGCCTGCAGCCATAGCCCTGTGGCATCCGATCCCATCAGATCTCGGAAGCTAAGCAGGGTCGGGCCTGGTTAGTAACTGGATGGGAGACTGCCTGGGAACACCAGAAGCTGTAGGCTTGGGAGAAGGATCTGGCAACCCCCTCCCAAAAATCAATCTGTCATTGAAAACCCTATGAACAGCAGAGAAGCACTAACAATAGTGCTTCCCCTGTTGTACAGAGGGTCCCTATGAGTGGGATACCTAACAACAACAACAACAACAAATTAGCAACACAATGGCACTAAGAAACTCCTGTGCCTCCCAGCCATAATGACAAAATGAAGACTTCTGAACACAGAGGGTAACAGTCCTGATCTATGAATAACAGAGTATGAACTCCAGCATGAAAGAGAAGGGTGAGAGCCTTTAAAACATCATCTCATACTGAGAATCTATAAGGCTAAGATCATCCCAGCCCTCTCTCACAAAGCAAAGTTCTAAGGAGAAAATGGCATCTTTCATGTATTCTGTTTTCTCTATGCTCACTCCAAATCCTCAACTCAGACTCATTACAAACATGATTGCAGATCTTGGAAAAAATCCTAGAGTTAGGAGTCTGAAGTTTGAATCTTTACTCTGCTCTTAACTCAAGTGTACTATCCCAGGTACCTTAGGCTTGGTATAAGGCTCACTATTTATCCATAAAAGGAGAACACTGTATTAGAACATTTCTAGCTCTATCACTCTTGAATTTCTGGCTGAGGTATATTAATGTGTTCTCTATTAAATGTCACTGAATTTATATTAAAAATAAAAAAGCTGAAGTCCACATTTCTAACAGCAACACTCATTTAATACTTGAATGATTCCTAAAAAAATTCCAAATTAATTAAAAACTTTGAAAGGGGCCAAGCGTAGTGGCACATGCCTTGGAAGGCTGAGGCAGGAGGATTACGATTTTGAGGCCACAGGCGGCCTGAGGAACTTAGAGAAACCCCATCTCAAAATAAAATATAAAAAATGAACCAGGCATGGTGGTACATGTCTGTAATCCCCAGCATTCAGGAGGCTGAGGTAGGAGGATTGATGCAAGTTCAAGACCAGCCTGGTCTACATAGTGAGTTCTAGGACAGCCTGAGCTACACAGTGAGACCCTGTCTCAAAACAAACAAAAAAATAAATGACATGAGAGTGTAGCCCAGTGATAAAGTGCCTGCAAAGTATACACAAGGCCCTGGGTTGCTCCCAAGTAGAGCAAAAAAAGAAAAAAAGAAAAAAAGAAAAAAGAGAAAAGCTAAAATCAAAAAAAAAAAAATTTTAATAAAAATTTCAAAAGGAAAAGAATGTTTTCATGTGTTTTCATTTTTAATTTGGCTAAAAGGGGATAGATGTAAATATATTTAGTTTAACACAAATTTTTAAAAATTACTTGTTAAGCTGGGCAATGTAGCCCAGGCTTGTAATCCCAGTGACTCAGGAGGTCAGGGCAAGAGGATCACAAGTTTGAGGTCAGAGGAAGTCTGCCTATCTTAGCAATACCCTGTCTCAAGGTAAAAAATTAAAAAGTAAAAAGAGGGGCTGAAGGTGCAGGTCAGTAGCAAAGTGCTTGCAAAGTATGCACAAGGACCTGGGTTCAAGTCCCCAGAATCACAAAAATAAGTAAAAAAAAAATGAAATTACTTGCGTTCTGGGAAAAAATAGAAGGGGGAAGAAACCAATGCAAATAGTACCCACGACTGCGTATGATTTTCATGATATATTAATTGAAATTCCCACCTTTCTTCTTTTCTTTAGTTTATACTGTTCTATAAAATATGTAAGATGATGAATGTGTTAAGCATAAGTGACTTAATTGTTGCATAATGGATACAGCAAATGACTTATTACTGTATACCAAAACAATAAAAAAAGTTAATTGTGTTCTTTGAATTTAATGTTCAATATAGAAATTTCAAGGTAAATCCAAAAACCATAGTCATTAAGTCAATTGACAAATATAAAAATTTCACTTCAGGGACTGAGAATGTGGCTCAGTGGTACAGCACTTGTCTAGCATGCGCAAGGCACTGGGTTTGATCCCAAGCACCCCTCATGCCCTACCCCACAAAAATTCACCTTAAGAGTTTAAGCATCAAAAATGCAATTTGCAAAAATTACACAGCCAAAAGTCTGACATGCCCAGAATACATTTTAGTTTTTTCCCTCAAATTATTGCTTGGAATTAGTGAGTTTCTCTCAAGTCCTATGATGGTTGGTGGTATGCAAATGATTCAATAGCCAGTCCTTGTCCTCTGAGGCTACAAATTAGGGAACTTTCCCTGACTGTTGTTGTTGTTGTTGTTGTTGTTAGCTACCCTAAAGTTGGGTCCAAGTCAAAGTGACTCTCATAGAGTTTTCTATGGCTGATTGTTTCAGGATTGCTTTGGAAGTGGACTGCCACATCCTTCCGTTTTTGCAGTGCTGGGGATCGAACCCAGGTCCTCAAAGAGTGCAGCGTGGCACTCTACCAACTGAGCTACACCCTACACCTTTCTTGATTGTGTGCCCTACATAATGAATAAAGCAAAAATAAAATTGCTTTTATACCTGCCTTCACAGATCTCATCTCTCTCCAGATCTTCTGTTTTTGTTTTTGTTTTTCCATTTGAGACAGGGTCTCACCACACAGCCGAGGCTAGCTGGAACTCTCCAGCTTTCCTAATGCTGGGATTACAGGTATGTACCACCACATTTGGCTCAGATCTTCTGTTTTTGCAACATATCTTCATATTAAATGGTGAAAGAAATTAAATTTTCACAAAACCTCTCTAGAAATTTCAATTTGTTCCCCCCCCAAATATCACTCAATTTGTAGCAAATAAGAGCAAGTTCTAGGTGCTATCTTTTTAGAAGAAAAAGTATCTTTATTTGTATAGAAAACAAGCTGAAATACCCTTAGGAACCTGCTTGATAAATCTCTTATCTTCACAGATCACAATGGGTGATGATAATCACTAGTCAAGATCTTACCCTTTGTTTCAGGATAAAAAATACTATAAATATTATATCTAAAAATGCTCAAAAAAGGAATAGGCAACATTTTTAAAGTCTATGTATATTTGCAAAAGTATTTATTTCAAATTTGTTTTACATAAAAGTACTAAGATCCTCTCTATCTTCTAGCTTCATCATTAAGTATGCCATGATACTTAATGCCAACCATGCATAGAAAGCACAATATGCTTAATACCAGATCCCTCAAGGATTCCCAAAGCAAGTGACAGATCAGATGCAGCTATGAACATGTATTCATGCAGTAAAATTCTGCACACACTTTCCTAAGAAATGTACACAATTTTCCAGGAATTAAAAAAACCTTCAGGTCAGCACTCAGGAGGCTGAGACCCTGTCTCAAATAAAACCGCAACCCTTTGAGGATCCCCTTTAGCACAGAGGTCTTACTACCACATCCAGCTGTTGCTGAACAGCACGTATTATGGTACAAAAAAAAGACTGGACTAAAAAAAATGTGAATTCAGAGCCAGACACGGTGGTGCACTCCTATAATCCCAGCATTCAAGAGGCTAAAGCAAGATGAGCCCACGTTCGAGGCCAGCCTAGACTACATAGTGAGCTCTAAGCTAGCCTCAATTACGCAGCAAGAGCCTGTTGCAGAAAAAAAGAAAAAAATCTGAATTTAGTCTCATCTTTCCTGCTGTTTGTATGACCTTTGGAAAGCCCAACTCTGTAAATGTCACTATCTACCTAAGAGGTAAAGGAATCACAGGACTAGACTGGGTAACAAATAAGAAAATGCTGTGCAAATCTTAGATGTTCTCTAGTTTACATACATACTTTTTGTTAATGCACAAATTACCTGGGACATCTCCTTCATGCCTTTGAAGATCATCCTCTACTGTACCATTCATTTCTCAGCCACAGAATCATGTGTATCTCTGTTTCTGCTTATACTGTCTCAGTTGCCCTCTGATTCTCATTTACTGAAAACATACCCATTTTCCAAGACCAGCTTAAGTGTCACTGACTCATGGCACTGAAAAATCTATTCAGATAAAATTTCACTACTACATAAACAATAAAGCCAAGAATAAACTCTAAACTTATTGCTGGATGTGGTGTTGCATATCTGTAACCCAAGCACTTGAGAGGCAGAGGCAGGAGGACTGATGCAAGTTCAAGACCATCCTGGTCTGTGTTAGCCTGGGTTACACAGAGACCCTATCCTCCTACAAAATTATATATATATAATTAAATATAAGCAAAAAATAACTGTTTGAAAATCCTATCTTTGGAAATGTTTAATTATTGAAATGGCTAATATTCCTAAGCTCTCCAATTTATTAATTTTATATAATCAGAAATGTGCATACCAATTTGCTACATTTATATATACACAAAAATTTTTTTTAGTACTGGGAGGATGGGATTGAACGCAAGGCCTTGTGCACGCTAAGCAAGTGCTCTACTTCTGAGCTACACTCTTAGCCCCATTTTTAACTTTTTTCACAGTTGTGAGACATGGTCTCACTAAGTTGCACAGGTTTTCTCTGGCATCAAACTCATGATCCTCCTGCCTTTGTTTCCCAAGTCATTTGAATTACAGGTGTGCACCATGGTGCCTGGCTTAAAAATAACTTCTTTTTATCCTTGAACCAACAGCTGTAGTGCCAGCAGCAAACCAGTGTACCACTAGTACCTGACTCAGCAAGCTGGCAAGGCCAGAGGACAGCAGGTTCTTTGCCTGTGTGAGTCTCCTCAAGGATAGGAATTCTTTATTAATACATTCCTAGTATTCTCAACAACAGTATTCCCAGGATCTAGCTCTATCCTTACAAATGGATGGCATTTTGCAATGTTTGCTGAATGCTCCATTCTTACTGTATGTTCAAAAATAAGGATACTCTAACTCCATAATAGATATTAGTGGTAAAATACTTCAAAATACAGATTTTCCTAACTATACTCAAAATTATATACTAACATATTTCTAATAATTTAAAAGCCCAACTATATGCCAATTAAGTAATACATAGTAACTTTTTCGTGACTGTTGGAAAAGAAATTTTCCTAAATTTTCACTGCTTTAAGAACACATAGATGAACTTACCATCATCTAAAGTGATGTCCTGTAGACCAATGGCTGCAAAGTTAGGCTCACGATCTTCAGGTTCAGGCTTAATGCTCATAGCTGTCCCACCAGGGGGAAATGATGGATCACATAAACTGTGACAGATTAAGGATGAAGGTACAGAAAGACCTCCCTGGCCTGTACTTTGTGCTTGAGTTGAGTGCTGTCCAGAATGCATTCTGGTGGCTGGAGGTGGTGATGAGGCAGTTCCTGAGCTAGGAGATTGGTAAGGCATAGACTGCAGCTGAGGGGACGGCGGCCCAGAAAGTGGTGAGCTAGCCAGGGTATGAGAGGCTGTTGGGGAAGCTGTTGTGGCAGACCCTGACTGTGAAGGACTATATGTAATAGGTTGCAACTGAGGGGAAGGCTGACCTGCAACCTGGTCTGCCACTGGAGAAGAAAGAGATCTTTGTCCTGTTTTTGAACAATGGTATCCCACTGACTGTAGATGAGGCGGGGTTTGCACAGAATGAGGTGTATTTGCTAAAAGATGTCCTGTTGAGCCTGGATTTGAAGAATGAAATGGTATAGATGACAGTGGTTGACATCCAAGATTTACTAAACTAGGAAGACTTGTATCCTGCTGAAACAAAACTGGATCAAATTCTTGATTAGAGGCAGCATGAATAGGAAGACAAGTTGGTCCATTATACACAACATTAGTTTGCATAGACTCATAGGAAGACCCCACAGGAGGTGTTGGTGTAACTTGAAAAGGCTGGTGCATGACTGAAGAAGGTATTATATGCTGTTCTTTACCAGCACCCTCATCCCTACACTGCAACTGTGGTAGATGCGATGAGGTTACTATGGATGCATATGCTTGCTGGATGGGACAAACCAAGGTTCTCTGTACTGACAGTACACTGTCATGTGGATGCCCCGGATCTGAGGAAGGCCTCTGGGTCGGGGCAAGAAGAGGCACCGGCAAAGGCTGAACTGAAGACAAATCAATCTCTTCTCTGTGTTCCTGCTTCATCAAAACTGCAAAGAAAATGATTAAAATAAATGTTATTGTGCAATACATAAGATAATTACAAAAGGACTTGATTCTAGGCCACACACTATAGCATATACCCAAGCCAGGGGTGGCAAACTGAAATGCTTCCAAGGAAAAATCTTCATGTAAAATACATATACACACACATATAAACATTTTTGTTTGTATATGTATGGATATTTCTAGGAAGATATACAAGAAACTATAAGTGCTGGATTCACTGCTGGCAGGGGAAACTAGGTGACATGTGAGAAGAGGCAGGAGGGATACTTACTTTTATTGCATACTTTTTTGTACCTCTTGACTATTTCTCAACATATGTATATTACCTATCCAATAATACATAATTTAGCTGGGTGCAGTGGTGAACACCTGTCATCCCAGTGACTCAGAAGGCAGAGGCAGGAGGATCATCAAGTTTCAGGCCAGAGGCAGCCTGTGTAAGTTAGTAAGACCTCATCTCAGGATAAAAAATTAAAAAGGGGGTAGGGGTACAGCTCAGTGGTAGAACGCTTTCAAAGTATACACAAGGCCCTGGGTTCAGCCCCCCGGTACTGAAAAGAATAGTAATAAAGCCATAAAGTCCTATGGCCTAATTAAGCAATGAATTTGAGATCCTTGATCTGAAACCTACCAGTCCCATGGTTTTGTATATTATATTATACACCACAAATCTTGAATCTGATTCTTAGAGCTTCTGGCTTACAATGATTTTTCATATGCATCTCATTCAATCCTCCACCATCAGCACACCTCAATTATTTTCTCTAGAAATACTAACTACAAAGACTAAACTTAGAAATGCCATCTGGTAGCCGGGCGCAGTGGTGCACGCCTGTAATCCCAGTGACTCAGGAGGCAGGAGAATTGCAAGTTTGAGACCAGAGGCAGTCTGCATAATTTAGTGAGACCTTGTCTCAAAAAGTAAAAATGGGCTGAGGGTACAGCTCAGTGGTATTAGCACTTGCAAGGCAAGCAAGCGTGAGGCCCTGAGTTTAACCCCCAGTACGGAGGAAAAAAAAAAAAAAAGAAAAAAAAAAAGTCATCTGGTGAGTAAAGCCAACAGGGGGGAAAAAAAAATGTTAAGAGGAAGAGAAAGCCTGAGCCCTTGCACAACACTGCTTGAGTTGAACCATGGCTGAAGCTAGCCATCTGTTTAATCTTCTATTTACATGAGCCAATGAATTAGACATCTATCATTTACAAATGAAAAGATCCTAATTCACTTCAAGACAATCTTTACAAGGTCATTTTCTCTAACTTATACGTGAGTTTACTGAAGAGAATAAAGATACCAAGCTCTCTCAGCAGTTGACATTAAAAGGATTTGAACCCAGGTTGGAATGCCTCCAACGTCTATACTTTTTATCAATGCAGTACACTGTATTATAAAGGAAGATTCCACTTTACCATTTCATCAAAGAAGCAGAGTATATGAATACCAACCCCCCCCTTTTTTTCTCTTTTTTTGGTAACAAAGGGCTTGGGGATATTAGCTCAGCACTTGCTTGAGAAGCTGAGTTCAATCCCTAGGAGAGAGGGAGGGAAGAAAAAAGGAAGGAAGCCTACTCCCATTTCTTAATTCTGAGGAATTGGAGCCCTTGATTATATACGTGGTTGCTTACTGTGCACTAGACAGGAGAGAGAAGAATTGAAAACTACAGCATAACATCTACCTTTTTTGCATGATCCAATCATTATTATGTTGCTGAAAGACATCTATGTACTCAAATTAATGAGTTCTGTTCTGTAAAATGAATGTTAGTTCCACTCTGCCAAATTAAGGATTATTTTTTGTCTATAAGGGGTTGACACCCCAACCTGAACAAACCACAGGAGTCCTCACTGTTGGCCCGTCCATAATAATTTATTCTTGATTGGATGGAAATATAGTTAAAGGGACTTTATAATATTTACAATGAATTGAGTTCTAAAAACAAATTAACTCTACTTTTATTGATGCGTTCAGGGACCCAGAGAAAACATCAACTGATCTAATGGTTTTCAAACCATGGATAGACTCACACTTCCCTTCAAGTAATGAATGTATAAGAACAGAATTCAGAACAGCAGCTCTAGATTTCCTCTTCCGGTGCAAACAGCAGCTTAGCTAGCTTTCATCACATATCTATAGCTACATATGTACTGGCTTTTGCATTAAATTTTATATGAAAAATAAAGCAGTCTAATCCAAAAATCATTCAAAGCTATTTAGACTTACTCTCAAGTGGGTACTTTCAGTGGCAAAGCTGAGACCTGATCTCCTTGCACTGGAGCAGTCTTTCTGCCCTAGTAGGCTCTCACCTGGTGTGGTGGCACACACCTGTTATCCCAGCACTCAGGAGGCTGAGGCAGGAAGATTGTGAGTTTGTGGGCAGTTTGGGTTATATCACAAATTCCAAGGCAGTCTGGACTACATAGCAAGACCTAATCTTAAAAAACAAGGCACAAAAAGGTTCACCAATCAACTATTTAAAATACAGACTATACTTTCTCACAGGTGCAATGTTATATACGTGAATTTGGCTCTAATGCTGCCCACGAAAGCCCTATTATTCTAAAACTACACCTCTTAAGATTTTAAAAGGAATTATTTGTCATAAATATAAACAAAGGGTTAAATGTTCAATATAAAGAATTTACACAAATTACTAAGATAAAATAACATTAACATAACAAATATTGGGTTAAAGAATACTAAGAAGCCATTAAAATTCTGTAGAACTTTCTGGTAATGAAGAAAAATAAAAGCCGGGCAAGGTGGCGTATGCCTGTAATCCCAGTGGCTCAGGAGGTGGAGGCAGGAGGATCGCAAGTTCAGGACCAGAGGCAGTCTCCGTAACTTAGCAAGACCCTGTCTCAAAAAGTAAAAAAATTGGCTGATGGTGCAGCTCAGTGGTCCAGCACTTGCACAGTAAGCAAGTGTGAGGCCCTGGGTTTAAACCCCAGTATCGCAAAAAATAAAATAAAATTAAATTAAAAAATAAAAAATAAAAATAAAAATATTCACATACGCACTGGG
This sequence comes from Pedetes capensis, assembly GCA_007922755.1. Lineage (NCBI taxonomy): Eukaryota > Metazoa > Chordata > Mammalia > Rodentia > Pedetidae > Pedetes > Pedetes capensis. The sequence goes on from VMDO01000038.1 coordinate 224,540, forward strand.
CATAGTGGCACACGCCTATAATCCCAGTGACTCAGGAGGCAGAGGCAGGAGGACTGCCATAAAGGACAGAGGCAGATTATGTAACTTAGTGAGACCCTGCCTCAAGATAAAAAAAATTTACAAAGGTGCTGGGGGTGCAGTTCAGTGGTAGAGCACTTCCAAAAAAAGTTCAGGTACAAAATTATAAATATGGGACAATGGGACAGTCTCATTTTATTCATTTATTTGTTTGTTACCTGGCTGAACCCAGGGCCCCAAGCATACACTGAGTGCCCTGCTGCTAGGCTGCACCCCTATGCCCTTCTATATTTTTAAAATTGAGACAGTGTCTCACTAAATTACCCAGGATACCTCTGATCTTGAACCTGTGATCCTCCTGCCTTGGCCTCCTGAGTCACTAGGCCTATAGGCATGTGCCACCACACCAGCTTTATTTCCATTTTTTAAAAAGTTGTGTTTGTATATGTATTCAAAGGATCTAGAAGGATGGAATGCCAATTTTAGACTAGAAGAAAACTTTTTTTTTTTTTTTTTGGCGTAGTGCAGGCTGACCTCAAACTCTCCTTGATCCTCCTGCTTCAGTTTCCCAAGTGCTGGGTTTGTAGGCATCCACCACCATGCCCAGCTGAGAATTGGATATTTAAAAATATTCTTTCAACCAGTGAGGAAGAGGCTTGTAATCCTAGTACTCAGGAGGTAGAGGCAGGAGGATCACAAGTTCCAGGCCTGCTTGGGCTACACAGCAAGACTCTTCCTCAAAAATACAAGAAAAAACTTCTTTTAACATATATTTTTTAAAGGAATTTACAGTGTACTGCTTTTGTTAAAAATTTATTCAGAATTTCATTTTAGAAAAAAATGGAAAGAACACTACAGAGAAAGGATAATAATTAACTTGAACAAGTACTGTCCAAACACTCCTATGGGTCCATTCTTCATTCTGTTATTTATGCCACTTTGCATTCTTGTCAACAATAAGGTAAGTGATGATAGCTATAGTCCAATCCAACGTTCCTTTTCCACCCATGGGCTCCACTGATTTCCATTCTCATATATAATGCCCACTAGAATTCTGTCTTTACAGAGGTGATAACATAAAGGCAGCATATTCTCTCCTGTTGGCCTTTTAATTACTACCGTTATAAGGTAGTAATCAAAACCTCTAATTTGCTGACCCTCTTGCCTTTTATCTTTTCTTTCTTTCTCTTTTTTTTTTTCTTTCTTTCCTTCTTTTCTTTCTATTATAGAATCACAGTGATTCAGGGTAGAGTCTACAGTCTCTCATCTCAATAATATTTGATAATACCCTTGGACAATATGTCTAGGGTAAATCCAACTCTGGAGGAGCCTGCCTTCATATTTTACCACCTGCATTGAAGAATCTGAATCCTGCATCTGAAAGTTATACAGCAGA